>JADLZL010007705.1:0-20425 GCA_015844335.1 Chrysopogon serrulatus | reverse complement strand
TCCTCGGACGACCAGCGTATCGCGAAGTTCATGGCCGTCCCCCAACACTACCTCCTCCTCAAGATCGCGGGCCCTAATGGGCGTCATCACGTTGGCTCCTCCCCTCGGAACCGCGCTGGCGTTCAGCTGCGCGGCGTCGAGAGACGGTCCGAGCCTTGGCCCCGAGGCTGTGGCGTCTAGAGCCCTCGACACAAAAGCGTCACGCCCGGCGCGTTCGAGCCATCCGACCGAATTGAAGGAGGTCCCCCCGGACCCGCCTCTCCATCGGCAAAGAAGCGGTGAAGATCTGCGCCTCCCTCGAGCCGAAATAGGAAGTTGTGCTCGTCGAGCTTCCTCGGCGCCACGTCGACATATTTGCGTGGAGCCCTCGGACATGCGGGCATTCAGAGGGGCCGCGGCACTCCCTTGACATCGGGCGGGTCCAAACCAGTGAAACGCAGCGTCCTGCGCCGATTTGTGAGGAAAGCCTTGAGGCCATTGGCGAGGAGGTGAACAAGCTTTTTTGGCGGCGGGTTCATCAGGAGGTGTTCCACCACAGTGGTTATCTAACCACAATTGGTTAGGAAAAAAGCGGAAATGGAGGATGTGTGTAGATTACATTAATCTAAATAAAGCATGTCCGAAAGTCCCTTTTCCCTTACCACGTATCGATCGGATAGTCGACTCCACTTCGGGGTGTGAGCTCTTATCCTTCCTTGGCGCCTATTCCGGCTACCACCAAATCAAGATGAAGGAGTCCGACCAGCTCGCGACTTCCTTCATCACCCCTTTCGGTATGTCTTTGCTACGTGGCGATGCCCTTCGGGCTCGAGGAATCTTTGGGGCCACGTATCGGCCCGGTGCATCTTTGGGCGTTTCGGAGACCACATCGGTGAAACCGTAGAAGCCTACGTCGGCGACATCGTGGTCAAGACCAAGGAGGGCCCGACAACCTCATCTCGACCTTGAGGTCGCATTTCGATGTCTCAAGGCCAAGGCGTCAAGCTCAACCCCAGAGAGTGCGTCTTCGGGGTCCCCGAGCATGCTCCTCGGGTTCATCGTCTCAAAGCGGCATCGAGCCCAACCCGGAGAAAGGTAGCTGGCATTGTTGAGCATGGGGCGATCGAGGACTTTGAAAGGGTGTGCGGCGAGTCATGGGCTGTCTGGCGTCTCTAAGCTTCATCTCACGGCTCGGCGAAGGGCTGCCCTCTATCGCCTCCTAAGAAAGTCCGGCGCTTCTCTGGACCTCCGAGGCCCGGGGAGGCCCCATTTAAAGCTCAAAGCCGCCCTCACCAAGGCCCGATCCTCGTCCCGCCCGGCCGAAGGGGAGCCCCTCCTCACATGCGTTCTTTGCGACAACGCGGTAGTCGATGCGGCCATCGTCGTCGGCGGCGGGGAGGGAGGGCCACACCTGCCGGTCGAGGGCGGTTTACTTCATCGGCGAGGTGTTGTCAGAGACCAAGATCCGCTACCCAGCAGATCCAAAAACTGCTCTGCTGCGGTGGTCACGACCGGTGCAAGCTCCGACACTACTTCGGCGCTCACCCCGTGGCGGTGGTCTCCTCCTTCCCGTTGGGAGAGATCCTCCAAAATCGGGAAGTCTCGAGGCGCGGGTCGCCAAGTGGTCCGTTGAGCTCATGGGAGAAACCCTCTCCCTACAGCGCCAAGGAAGGCTATAAAGTCTCAAGTCTTGGGCGACTTCATCGTCGAGTGGACCCGATACTCGATTACCGCCGCCCGGCTCCGGGTGGAAGTCTTTGGTTGATGTACTTGGCGGGTCCACGATGAAAGCTGGAGCAGCGGCTGGTCTCCTCTTTGTCTCCCCCCCTCGGGGTGCACATCCGACACGTAATTCGCCTCCACTTCCCAAAGTCAAACAACATGGCGAGTACGAGGGCCTACTCAGCGGGTTGAACATCGCCATCGAACTTCGGCATCAAAAAGCGCCTTGATGTCGGGGGACTCGCGGCTTGTCATCGACCGAGTCATGAAGGACTCAAGCTGCCCGCGACCCCAAGATGGGCGCATCTTTGCAAGGCGGTGCGCGCCACGGAAGACAAGTTCGAGGGCCTTGAGCTCAAACCACGTCGTCCGCCCGGGTACAACGAGGCTGCCGGCCGAACTCGCCAAGATTGCATTTGGAAGAGCCCCGGTTCCCCCGATGTTTTCACAAAGGACCTCACGGCTCCCTCCATCACACTCGGCAAGCGGGAGGAGGAGGCCACGGAGAATCACTCGACCCCCCCCGGGGCTGGGGAGATGTCCAAGGTCCCTCTACAACCGAGGCCCCCTCGAACTCCGAGGCGTCCTCGGCGTCAAACCCCAAGGTCATGGAGATCGGCGGGGAGGATCGGGAGCCGACCCCAAGCCGGTGGAGAAAGCCATACCTCGATTGGATCGTTCGGGGAACCCTCCCGAGGACTTCAATCGGGCGGGCGCATCACGAGAAGAGCAAAGTCGCCGTCGTCATCGAGGGCGACCTCTACAAGCGGAGCCCCTCGGGGTCTGCGGCCCGGTGTCCGCGGTCGAGGATGGCCTTGCCTGATTCGCAAAATCACGCCCGGGGTGTGTGGCCACCACGCCGCTCCCCGCTCCCTCGTCGGCCGGCGCTTTCCGGCAGGGATTCTCTTGGCCAACCGCGGTCGGCGACGCCACCGAGGTAGTGCGCACTGCGAGGGGTGCCCGGTACTACGCTCGTCGAGGCACCTACCCCCCGCTCGGGCACTCCGGACCATCCCGATCACATGGCCCCACGCCGCCGTGTGGGGTTTGGACTTAGTAGGACCTCTCAAGAAAGCGCCCGGGGGCTTCACCCATTTGCTTGTCGCCATCGACAAGTTCTCCAAGAAATGGATCGGCGCGCCCGTCACCAACATCCGATCCGGCGGGCCGGTGCTCTTCTTCCACCGACATCATCCACCGCTTTGGAGTCGAACTCTATCATCACCGACCCGCGGCACCCGGTTCACGGGGGCGAAGTTTAAAACCTGCGACAACCACGGATACGCATTGTGCGGTCACCGATCACGCACCCACAGGCGAGCGGGCAGGTGGAGCGGACCCAGCGGGGATGATACGCAAGGGCTCAAGCCTCGGATCTTCAACAAGCTCGACAAGTTCGGCAAAAGGTGGCTCGAGGCTCCCTCGGTCCTCTCGGAGCCTCGGGGCGACAACGAGCCAAGCCACGGGGTTCACGCCTTTCTTCCCGGTATCGGCTCCGAGGCCGTCCTCCCCACTGACTTGGAATTTGGCTTTCCGGGCTCAAGTCCTATGAGGAGTGGCGCAACCGGTGGGCTCGGGAGAACTTCGGCTGGATATGCTTAGCCGAGGCGGGGGACGCTGCCCTCCTACACTCGGCAAGATACCAGCCGTCCCTCCCGGCAGCTACCACGGCCGGCGGGTCGAGCCAGAGACCTCAAGGAAGGCGTCTGGTGCTCCGTCTCGCCAAGACAACGAGGGGGCGCCACAAGCTCACGCCGCCTTGGGAAGGACCCTTCATCGTCGCCGAAGTCCTCAAGCCGAGACGCATACAAGCTCGCCCAATGAGGGCGGAGAAGTCCTCAACAACGCTTGGAACATTCAAACGACTACGTCGCTTCTACCCTTAAGTTTCCAAGCTCTCACTCATAGTTGTACTCCATGTTTCTCAAAGGAGAATGAAAAACACTTTTACAATTTTCTGCAAATAAGAAACATGTCCGAGGCCCTCGGGGCTGAGGACCTCAACTACACTTATACGCCTCGAGCACTGAGGGAGACTCGGTTTTGACCCATCAAAGCCGAGCCTCCCTCGGGGGGCTAGGCGGGGGAAACTCCCTCTGAAAGGCACTCTGCGGGCGCACTTTTTTTGTTAGTCGTTTTTCGAACATTTTTAGTGTTACAAATCTCGAGCGCTTGGAAAAGGGTAAGGAGGGATTACTCGAAACCTAAGGCTGGTTGAGCTACGGAGTTGCTTACGCCCATGCTTCACGACACTCCTACTCACCGCCATAGGGGCGAGGAACCTCATGCTTTGAGGAAGGGCTGCTCAAACGTCAAGGGCGGAAAGCCACGAGGCCACCCACGCCCGATGCTAGGGTGCCTGCAGCTTAACCACCTGACTAAGGACTCCTGTGTCCTGCGAGGGGGCCCCCTAATCTAAAGTGCGAGGCGAGAATCAAAGGCACGAAAAATAAGCAGAAAAAGAGAAAACAAATCATAAGGCCTCGTCGGGCCCCGCGGTACTTTGTCAACCAGTGACGGAATAACAAAAAAAGCTAATCAAGTTTTTTTTTTTTTTACATGGGCGCTTCGGCCCAACATGCGAACTTCAGGGGGTCAGTCCCCCCCCCTCCTCCCGGTGGCGGCATCCATGGCGTCGGTGGCGTCGGCTCCTTGGGCGGCGTTAGGGAAGATCGCCCGTGCAGGAAGTGCCCGACCCGGCCGAGCGGTCGGTGGCCCCTTGACCCGGCCAGGCGGCTTTCGTCGAACACCTCCCCTCTCGCGACCCTCCTGGGTCCTCGGCGGCGGCGAGCCCCTCGGAAAACTTTGGGGAGGTCGGAGGTCATAGTGGGAGAGGGTCATCGCCAAGGTGTGCGACACGCCGTCCGGCGGACTGAAGGGCGGCGTGGGCCTTCCCCCCACCCGTCACGGCAAACGCCTCCCGGACGGCCCCGTTGGGCCGGCTGCTGCGGACTCGCCCGGCCCCGGCGACTGCTGTGCAAAAGCGGCTCCGACCTTCTCCTTCAGGGCCTCGAGCTCGCCCTGCGCCAAGGAGTAGGCCGTCTGCACTGCACTAAGGTCCGCCCGCTTGCTCGGACGACTTCCTCCTGACTCACGATCCGCCAGAGTCGGCCTTTGGAGCTGGAATGCAAGGATCTCCGGCTGCCCAAAAACTACAAAGACTTACCTTCCGTCCAGCGCACACCTCCTCCGCCAGCTGCGCCTGGAGCTGGATGGCCTCATTCAGCGCTTTGCCCAAGCTTCGGCCCGCACCATGGTGACGTCGACAAAAAGCGGTGATCGATGTCCATATTCACGGGTTCTCTGTCAAGGTCGATGGTGCCGGAGGCCCGGCAAGCGCCGTCCTCATCGCCTCCCTCTCGGCACGGGCTTGTCGAGCTCCTGGTTCCGAGCGGCCAGCCTCGGTCTTGCGACTGGTTTTGCCTCTGTCGTTGGAGATGGAGCGCCTCGTCGAGGCCGGACTTGAGCAGGAGAAACTTCGATTTCTCGGGGACGCCTTGCCGTGTCCTACAATCGATCGGGGCCAGCGGATTAGCCGCCTTTGGGCGCTCATGCCAAGGTAAGGCTTCGACCACAAATGTTTGTATTACCTTCAACAGGTCGGGGAGGTCCACGGAGAAGATCGGCGAGAGCAGACCAAGCGAGGTTTTTGGCCGACTTCATGTACTTATCCTTTGCTCCCACCGGGTCGACTCCAAGGCGTCGTCCGGCCACGTAGACTGGCGGTCCTCAGGGTCCCGGCGGTCCGACCCGGACAATCTGTGGCATCGTTAAGGCGGAGGACCCCTCGGCGAGGCGCCCGCGGTCGCACGACCCCATACGGTTGCCGCTGAGGAGGTAGCATCGCGGCGACCACCTCTTTCCCCCCCGGGCGGTCTCCCCCGAGGAGGGATCTCCACCACCTCATGCGTCGGCGGGCGAGGGCGAACGGGCGCTCGCTCCTCCATGGTGACCATGTCGCCAGTGGCTGAGTCGTGGCAAAGCGCCGCCACGCCCGCGACGCGGGCGCCACACGTCTCCACAAAGAAGCCGCCAAGGCCTCTGCGCTGGCGCTTGCGCCCCTCTGTCATCACGGGCGAGTGGTGGCTCCATGGCCGAGGGCGCTTCCGGATCACCGCTTCTCGGTCGCCGCCGGCGCTATCTACCCTGTGGCGCTAGCGCGGCGCCACCGCACGCTCAGAGCTCGCTGCGCTGGAGCAAAGCGGGGCCGGGGCAGGGCCGTCTTGCGCTTTTTGCTTGCGTAGCAAGAAGAGTGAGTCTTGAAAAGAAAAGAGAAAAGAAAGAAGAGCGGCGGAAGACTAAAAAGGGCTTGAACACCTACGGCGGCCGGCCGTTGAAACGACACGCTCACTCAAGCCATGCTCGCCGGGGCTCGGACCTAAGGTGTCCCTCGGCCAGCGACTTCGGTCACGGACACGGGACACTGGCCCGCTGGCGTCGCCGCCTCTTCGGCCGAGGCCTGCGCCTCACCCTCGGCGGTCCTCCCCGCCGCCTCGAGCCGTTCGAGGGCGGGACCGAGTCGCCTCCGACGGGGCCTGACGGCATGGGATGACTTCGGGGAGAGGCCTCGCTCCCCCGTCGCGTCTCCGGCCGCCTCGGCTGAAGCCTCGGCGGAGTGAGGGGCGGGAGGCAGTGTCCTTCAACGGCCCACGGCGCCCACTCCCTTTCTTCACGGGGGGCGTGCGGCAAAAACCAAAAAAGCTGTAGTCCTCCTCCTCCTCCTCGTCATCCTCATCATCGTCATCGGCGGTGGTGGTGTCGTGTCGGGCGTCGGCTCCCGGGGCCCCCCGTCCTCCTGCTGGCGCCTCAAAGCTTCTCGAGGCGCGCTTCTCACCCTCCTTGCGGATGTTCGGTTCTTCTTCTTCTCCTTCCTCTTCTTCTCCGCCCCGCGATGGCCTTGTTAGCCTCCTTCACCGCGGAGGCGGGAGGCTTCGGCGCTCTCAACTTCCCGGCCGGTCCCTGCGAGGAAAAGAACAAGGTGAGGTTAAAGGGGAGATGCGGGCATCAACGATACAAGCACAATGAAAGGAACTCACCACGGAGATGGCGTCGGGGTGGGCGCATCGCGACCTGTAGAGGGAGGAAGGGTCGGTCACCGTCGCCGCCTCCCTTCCGTCCGCTCGACAACCTCGTCGAACTCGAGGTCGACGGACGACATCCTTGTCCCGGCCAGGGGGGCTCCTTTCTGCTTGTCGAGCAGGGAAAAGCCGCCTCGACATGAGGGCGGGGACTCGCCCAGTTGGTGGAAGGCGGCGATGGCGACCCGGCGCATCCAACCCCTTCTGGGTCGGCATCTTTAAGGCCGGAACACCTTCTTCAGCGGAGTGGTCTTCTCCTCGATGATCTCCTCCCTCCACCTTGTGGGCTCCGCCTCAAACACCTTCCGGTGGCGGGCGGTGACGGAAGTCGTTCGGAGATAGAACCACTTCAGCGCGCCCGGCCCGGTTGGAGGAGGCGAGCCTCGTCGGGATGTAGGAATCCGGTGGCGATTCCGCGGCTGCGGTATGCAGCTCCGGCAGCGGGCGAGGCATCCTCTTCCCCTTCCGGCGCCCTTGAAGTAGGGGCGCCCTCGAAGAAATAGAGCCGAGAGATCCCGGTGGGGCTCGACTCCGGTACCCCTCGCCCGGGGCGGCGAACACCGCCCGCTGCGTGATGGAGTTGGGGTTGAGGTTCTGCAGCTCGGGCCGTAGTACTCGAGGATGGCCCTCAAGAACTGGCCACCCGGCATCCCGAACCCGTTCTCATGGAACGTCGTGAAGCTTCTAACGTACCGGAGGCGGGTGCGGGGACAGGTGGTCGGCCGGCAGGAACAATCCACTCCGGCGAGGCCTGGGTCGGCGCGCGGGCGAGAAGCCCCTTCCCCCACGAGTGTCGTCGGCTCCGGCGGCGTCACGGAGCTCGTTTTTACTCCTCGCGCCCGGCGATCTCCGGGCACCGGCGCCATGGCGATGGTGGGCTAGGGCAGATGTAGGTGGTTTCTCTCCCTTCTCGCTCCCGTTCCCTCTCGGCGGGCGCTGGATGCGGATGGCGGAGGAAGCGAAGCGGGCGCAAGGGTGAGGAAGGCGAGAAAACAGGGCCGCCCACACCAGGTATTTATACCGAAACCCCCAGTCGGTTCACCTACCCAAATTTAATGCACACGATCGCGCCGGGATTTCCCACTCGAGTACACGTCGCCTTGCGGAGACCCCAGGCGTCGGCGCCTGGCGGCCATAGCCACCGGCCCAGCGGCCCCTCACGCCGCGATGTAGAATTTTTTCTCCACATAAAATCCCGCACACGGAACCCCGAGGGGCCTGGCGCGGCGCGCGGCTTCGGTGGCGACCGCGGCGCCGCACATCACATCCCTTATGGGACCCGCAAACACACGGCAAGCGCCACGGCGGAAAAGTGGGGCCCGCCACCGCTCGCAGCGGCGCCCACATCCCGCGGCCACCAAAAGCGCCCACGTCCCCCAGCGAGGCGTTCACACCAAGCGCTTCCCTTCCCCGAAGGAGCCGGGCGACGGCCCATTATAGTCCAGAGGTACGAAAGCTGGCCCATCTCGGGGTTCGACAGCTCCTCGGAGGACAGCGAGAGTCGAGGGCAGCTCGGACGGCCTCATACACGCGCATAGCCCTGCGGCGGCAGGGCCGTCCTTGTAGCATCCGAGGCCAGCACGGCACCACTGAGAAAGGGGGATCCCGCGTGGGAGAGCACGAGCCCTCGGGACCCGGCGGGGCGGGACCCGAGCCCCGCCTCGGGACACTTGTGCAGGCTCTTATGAAACGCGCCTCGGGCCCGGCCAACCCCTAGCGAGCGGGGGGCACCCAGGCGTTTCACTTGGATCCTCCCGTTAACAGCTCACGGATCTGGTTGCGTGTGACACTGCGTCACCGACGGCGTGACAAAATCCACCCTCCTCCTGCGGAAGGGATGCGCGAGGCGTTCACGAAGTTAACGACCAAGTACCTCGCGGCCGCCCCACGCTAAGCGGGGCTCGGGCTATCCCGGCCGCAGCGGCGCGGAGTAGGGAAAGCGTCATCTAACCCGCGCGTCATGCCCCGGACGAGCCGGCGGGCCGGAACTTGGCAAGCAGCAGAAACACTACTGACTGGAAACATGCGAGCCCTCGGAGAAGCACCCACACTCCTCCGAGGCCTCGGGGGGCTACACCCAGTAAGTGCGCTCATCGCCCCCCCCCCGGAGAACGATCTCGAGGTGGCGAGAACACCTTCACCAAGCACGTACAAGCCCTCGAAGGATCACTCACGCCCCTCCGAGGCCTCGGGGGCTACACCAGCCGAGATGTGCTCGCTTGCGCCCAGCGTAGGGAAACGCCTAGAGCATCTAACGGCTAGCCCGGCATGAACTAGACTAAAAGCACGACCTCGGCCTACGAGCAGTGTTCCCCACTCCCTTCGGAGGCTCGGGGGCTCTTGTCGGGGACCAAAATAAGGGCCCTCCTAACAATTAGGCCCAAGAAACACTGAACTAGGCCACACGGTGACAAAACACGGCTGCCAAGGCCCGGCGCACTACACATTAACACCCCAGAGCCCACATTGCGGGGACTTCAAACAAGCGCTAACTTTCCGCCCGTCCAAGCCTCCTTTACCAAGGCCTCGGGCGAGTTCTGTTTCCGTCTCGCCCGAGCCTCCCGTAGAGGCCTCGGACGGGCGTCCGCTTCCGACTTCGCCCAAGCCTCTCGGCCCGAGGGCCTCGGGCGGCGTCCACTTCCGACTTCGCCCGAGCCTCTCGGTAGAGGCCTCGGGCGGCGTCCTTTCCGTTGGCCCGAGCCTCTCGGCCCGGAGGCCTCGGGCGGCGTCTTCCGTCCCGGCCAGGCCCCTCACGATAAGGCCTCGGACGGGCACCAACTACTCACCTCGCCCAGAGGCCTCCCACAAACTTGACCTCGGACGAGTTCCGCCTTCCGTCCCGGCCGAGCCCCCGCTAAGGCCTCGGGGCGACAGCCCCGCATCACCTAGTCAGGGCCTGACCACTGACTTGACATATATCTACCTTCCGCCTTCCCCGGTGGCTGGCGTCGGCCAGCCTGGGCGGATAGAGGCCGTCCGTCACCGCTCTACGCACCTCTGCGCCCTCGCTCACGATTCATAATCCCTACGGTAGCGGCCATGCACGCCCTTTGTAGGGCGACATAATGACTAACCCACAACGAGGTCCCATCACGGGAAGTCCAAATACGGAGCATGCACGTCCGGGCAGGAGCACGGCGCCACCCTGCACGGCGGCCGGGTCTTCCGGTGCCCCAGCCCGCGTGCACCCAGGCTTCGAGCGGGCGGACGAAGATGGCCCCGTCTGTGTATCTCTCGTCGGCCACGCCGTATCGACAACGATGCGCGGCCCTCGGGAGCCGGACGGGGAGTGAGTCAAAGCTTCTGCAGGCCACGTACCTGGGCACGCTCATCATAGCGCCACGCCGACCCTGCGAGGCGAGCGTCCCCTCGCCGCCAAGAACGAGGCCGACTCCGCGGGATGGCGCCCGCCATCGGCAGTGCGGCGCCGTGCAAGACAAAACCGCCGCCCTCACCGGGGCCTCGGCACAAGGAGAGAGGGAGCCCTAGGCCTCGGCGGGGATGAGACGGCGCCCACCACCGTCTTTCCTATTCAAACACTGTCTTGAAAAACCCGTCCCTCCCTTCCGGCTATAAAAGGGGGGACGGGGGTCCGGGGGGACAGAAAAAAAAACCCAACTAAGCAAGTCAAGCAATCTCCTTGGCAAATACACACACACACTCACCCATCTCACACGAGACTTGGGACAGTTCCCTCTCTCCACTTGCTTGTACACCCTACCTCTGAGGCACCTTGGTGCGGGATAATACAAAACCTTCTTGTGTCCTTCTTGCACACCATCCAGGGTTGGGAGCACGCCGCGTAAATTCACTCGTTGGTACTAGGACCACTAGTTTTAGCACCGACAAGTATGTTCGTGTGTCGTCTTGTGCGAGCCTGGGGAGTGGTCCGCCGTCCAGGACAGGCCACCAGCTCTACAGTAGCTTTTTTTTCAGTACTACATGCTACAGGAGTTGAAGAGGAAATGCCGCCAATCCTATGTTTCTGTTGGAATCTACAGTGTTCCTATGTTTCTGTTGGAATCTACAGTGTTCCTATGTTTCTGTTGGAATCTACAGTGTCGGTACTATCAAGGCTCTGGGAACTTTGCGCATTATCAAGTGTTCAATTGATCTCTTTATTTACTATATGAAAACATGGCCTTGAGTCGGAGGTAGATCACATTGGCCTGCATAGAGTAATGGAAAGCACTCTCAAATTTTTCTTTTTCTGAATCGAAACTTTGCCTCGTCTAGGACGAGGGTTCCGCGCCGACGGAGAGAACAGAATTGGGCCGGAGCTTCTCCGGGAGACACGCGAACGATAAGGCCCAAGAACAGCATTGGGCCAACCAACATAAAAAAGCCCACCAGCGAAATATGAGCCGGAAACACAAGTGGCCTGCAACCTGGTAAGAGGCTGGAGGTGGATGGGCTGGACGTCATCCGTAGATGCATGATGGGCTACTATCAAGGCCTTACGGGATGGCTTTACGGGCTTAGCGATGATGGGCTAAATAAGAGGCCGAGGGAAAGAATATACTGCAGTTTACCTTAAGGATAATTGGGCCTTGCCTCTTGAATGGATTTTCTACCGAAAAAAATTATAATGTGGTAGAGTAACAAGCTCACAGTTCGGCTGGAGATCTCACTGCAATAGCTTCAACTTTTGCATATGTTGGTATCTGATCAAGTGATCGAATGAATGTACTAACGCTCGACGAGTGTTTTGACGCGTGTGTTTAATTATTTGTTTTTACGTTTATATATCATATATATCCTAGCTAATGAGTGGATACATTATTAACATAATAAGCACGAAGAAGAATTTTTTTTTTTTTCGAATACGCAAAAAGGTTTTGCGCATCATTGTATTAAGAAAGGATTGTTTTTGTTACAGGGTTTGCTTCGGGCTTGGGTGATTACATTACTCGGTGAAGCGCTGCACCCAAGTCCCCCCAACCTAGGCGGACTACTCGCGTACTAGGCAACCTAGCTTCGTGGCTCCGGCGTCGATCCAAAGGTCCGCTATGGCCTTGATCGTCGCTAGAACCTGCTCGACGGTTGAAGCTTTGTCCTGGAAGCAGTGTGCGTTGTGTTCCTTCCAAAGCTTCCACGCCACCAAAGCGAGAGTGTGTCTGCTCCCTTCCTCTTCTCTCCAGTCCAGCGCCTTCGCCATGCGTCCCACCACTCCCAAGCCTGAAGAAGAATGGAAGAATGTCTGGTTAATTATTGGCAGATGCGGTAATCCTGTGAAGATCGATGTTGCCTGCCGTATTGACGGCTATAAGGATGGACATAGATCTATGTCTGAGATTGGAGGCAACCAATCAGAATGGCCAGGAAGCTCACTCTGAATCTGTATGTATCCATCCATAAGCCTGAGGACGTGTACTCCGTATTTCTGTATTCATGCATTCATATATTTCATACAAGTTGGAAGTTGCTTCCGTTTAATTTACAGTTGATAATTAATTAACCATCCGTCTTTCTTAGGTTATATATAAATGCAGTTAGCTAAGACGATGGAGGAGACTAGGCAACCAAATTACCAAACACGTACACCGTACAAACAATAACCACGAGTAGACGAAGTCATAAAGGCTGAGAACAAAACACTTGTAGCCCGAGATCCTCGCCGACAATGGTGTAGTACACTAGAACGTACTCCTAATGCTGGTTGCAAGAAGCAAAAGGGTTAGGCAGGCACCGCCACAGTCATAGAGATAGTAGATCGGTGTCATGTTCTATATACTGAGATTGTATGTTGTTTTAGAAATGTGGATCAGTTTTATCTTGATTGTAAAAAATATTTTTGCATTTTAAAACGTATGAGAACTTTTTGTGACTGTTGACACCGCACATTTATCGGAAGAGAATATTTATAGGCTGGGGCCTTGTTTAGTTCCATGCAAGTTTCATTTGAAAGTTGCAAGTTTTCATTTCTCTCTCCATCACATCAATTTCTACCCGTATATATGGAGCATTAAATGTTAGTGAAAAAAATAACTAATTACACAGTTTTGTTGTAAATCACGAGACGAATCTTTTAATCCTAGTTAGGCCACGATTGGACAATATTTGCCAAATACAAACGAAATCTTTACGATTCTGTTTTTTTTTTAAACACTTTTCATCTAAACAAGGCACAGGACTTAGCAGTCATGTTTCTATTCCCGTTTTTAAAATGGAATCAAAAATGAAAAATTGAAATATTATTTTACACATAAGAATAAGAACATTCATGTTTTCAAAATAAAAAACATTCTAAAATATGGAAACATGAATGCAAAAACGTGAGTCGTGGGCCGTTTCCCGGCTGCTAAGGGCAGGGATGGGATGGAGGGCTATGATGACGCACACTGACACGCTGGGACCGGGGCCCAGCACCAGCAGGCGGCGCGGACATGCATGGACGACGTTCTCTTTCCCACCATGATAATGATTGCCAACAGCTGGTTGCCATTTGCTGCCAGCCGCGCGGCATCCGCGTCGCAATCGCATGCATAGCTCTGCTCAGCACCGTGCCGCCGTACGTCCTGCGTCGTCCTCGGCTGCCGCTTTCCCCCCCGCGCCTTGCCGCATGTCTTCGGCCACGTCGTCCGGCCGTACGCAGGCTCAGCCAATCCTATTATTGCTATGCCTGGTGCGTGCATGCATCACCAATCACCATTCGCATGCCAGCCAGGCTGCCATAGGCCAGAGGCACGGCCTTGCCCTGCAGAATCTCGCTGCAGCGTCAGCGTGCACGGGTGCACGGCTGGGTGATCACGGATGGCAGATGAGGATCGATCAGCGTCGGCGCGCGAGGGAGAGAAGGGCGACGGGCGACGACTAGCTGCCTCCCGGGCCCCGGAGGGCAGCAGGGCTGGCATGAATGGCGTGCATCAATGTTGGCAACCACCCTCCAAGCGAGTAGCGAGCGAGGGAGTAAATGAGCGCCCGCGTCGCAACAATGGTTCGAATCAGCTTCACGTATGCCAGTTCCGATGGATGGATGGATGGACTGATGGAGTCGAGATGATGGGACGATGGAACAAGATTTTGATTTGAATGAAAACACTAGCAGGGTGGATGGATGGATGGGCGCCTGGATCCATCGAATCTGGATCGCTCGGCTTCCGGCCGGAGGCCCAGCCATTCGCCCCAGCCGATCATCGGCATTCGTCGTGGACTCACGGTGCGGCGAACCTCGCGTCGGTGCAGTGCAGTGGGGACTCGGCTCTGGGCTGCCGCTGCCGCTGCCGCTGCCGCTGCCGCCGCGTGGCCTGTGGCCCGTGGTCCGTGAGCGCGAAAAGGCGATTGGATAGATGGATGGATGGATAAGCGCGCCGCGCGCCGGCAACGGCAACGGCAACGCGACACGCCGCCTCTGCGCGACTGCGCGTGCATGCGCGGATAGAGGGGCCATGTCGCAGGAGGACAGCACGTGACAGCCCGAGCCGATGGCCGAGGCCGTACGTCCCCGTGCGCGACGACGCGGCCCCGGGGATGCGTGCGTGCATGCGCGGCACACACGCGGCACGCCGTGGCTGAGACGAGACCGGCCCGTGCCGTACGTACGAGCAGAGGAGCAGGCGAGCAAGGCTGGAAAGCAGATGCTGGCTGGCGTCACGGGAGACAGGACCGACGAGGCCCCGACTGGAGACCCCACGGCCACGTCCGGTCGCCGCTCGCGCCATCGGCGGTGCTGCGGATCAGCCGAGCCGATCCCGATCCATCCGTGTCGGTCGCCCGGGCGGCGGGCGCTTTCCGGCCGTGGTCTCGGGAGACTTCGCGGACTGGATCCGTTGCGGTGCAGTCCTCCTCCTCCAGATACGGCGCGTGCGTTCGTAGATTCAATTCAATTCAATTGTATTAGATGGTGGTAGTACTAGAAGAGGCCGAGTAGTGATTGTGCAATTAACACGGCCAGCGGCCGCGACGCGAGCCCATGAAAGGCATTGGCAAGCTGGCCGGGGTGTCCGTCCGTGTGGCAATCACCCAACCCAATCACTGCTGTTTGCTGTTGTTTTCAATGCAAAATTGTGAAACTGGTGCCGTGCTGCCGGCGACCGAGAAGGGAGATGACGTTGCCGCTGCGTCCGTCCGTCATCACCCAGCACACAGACAGGCAGGTGGCAGCAGCGTCTCTCGTGTTTAATAAAGGCGCGCGGCGGAGCGCGCCCCGTGCGCCCGGCAGCGTTCTAACTCCGCGCTGCGACGGACGACTCCACGTCTCCACGCCACCGGACTGGAGCGCGCCCCCGCGTGGGTGAATACGCCTCACCTCGCAGACGCCAGCTAGCTGCTGGATCACCCGTCGTCGTCCGTCGCGTGGTCAGCTTGCATTACGATTGCAAGGTCAGCTTGCATTACGATTGCAATTGCAATGCCCGACGCGTGACACCACCACCATTGATGCATCCCCGATCCATCATCCGTCGGCATGGCTGCCATACGACGATACGGCCCATCCCGTCCGTGCCGCTGCCGATCATCGATGGATGACCCTGCCACCGAGCTGGCACGCGATCATTGCTGGCCCCGTCCGGTTATGGCCGGGCCCCGGCCCCGTGGCTCCATGTACTCCTACGGAACGGAACGCTACCAGTGTGTGTGTGTGTGTGTGTGTGTGTGTGTGTGTGTGAGCCGCTGCCGCGCTTGGTGCTGCCTACGGAAAGTAGTAGTACGGAGTACTCTTACTGCATTTTTGTTTCTTTTTGCCTTGTTTAGCCCTCGGATGCATCAGTACGTCCCACGTACGGTACAGTCGTCGTCCGTCGAGATAATGCTAGCCGTGCATTGCTATCTACTCACACTTAACCAAGATGCATGATCCGTGATGGTTACTGGGTAGTACTAGCGCCCATGCTCATCTCACCGCTTCATCCAAGCTCAACCACCCAACCCACCCGTACTACGCTGGATATAACTTTCCAAAACGAACCAATCCGCTGATGAGCACTCTGTTGTACACGCGCACGCAGGATATTTTCTCCCATCATTCAGTTCTCTGGTCTGAGCCCCAGCACTCTGTACATTTGCTAACAAACCAGTCCCGCTTACCATTTTACAATCTGTGTTTGGATAGTTAAAAAATGGGCTATAAGCTGGATTTTCTTTTACTCACACACAACTTACCCTCTGAATTGTTTCTTTTTTTCCTCCATCACGCAAAAAAGTTCGCACATCTAATATATGTTAAGGTAGAACAAGTTTTATTTAAAATCGCCCAAGTGGCGTCTTGGGTGGGTTGCTTGTGGTTTACAATGAAGAGCAGCCCCCGCCTCCTGAAACAAAGGGCTGCAGCAGACTATTATTCGTGATAGAAGACTAGGTTCTTGACGTCTGCTTGGAACCAAAGCTCTGTTTTTTTTTTGCTTGATTGTTGTCACCGCTTCTTGGGGTGCTACCTCCCCTGATGAAGCACTTGTTGCTCATATTCTCTATTTATTTTTTGTTGTACAAGTTGAATTTTAGTTTAAAATAAATGATATACTATGTCAAAAAAAAAAAAAAAACTACATTAGCATTAGTTACAAACCCTCATGCATATATACTACTCGTTTGTTTGAAATGCAGGAATTTCACAGTAGAAAATTTATAGAAATTATATCAATTTAAGAGGAAGAATTCTCGAATTCTAAACAGGGTCTGAAATTACATTTTGAATGGAGGCGCAAAAGAATACTCCTGAGTACACGTAAGTATGGATGATGTTTTTCATACTGCAGTAGTATATTATTGTTGACATGATGGCACTCACTTAAAAAAAGAAACTAGCGTGATAAAATAATCTTGAATGACTTTTGACAAGTAATATCCTGTCATGGCCTGCGGTTTCCAATAAAAGAATCAAGATAGGGCTACAGTGGTACAGTGCATACAACAGACATGGCAGCAATCGCAATGGCATTTTATATCACGCATTGGTGACTGTACTTGACTTCGGTTGGCATCTTGGCCTCATTGTTTAGTACGGAGTACACTCCTACCCCCCCCTCCGGTAAAAACGCCATCGAAAGACTTTCAAAATTCACGTTTGACCATTCGTTTTTTTTCAAAAAAGTTTACAGATATTATACAATAGATAAATCAATATTAAAGTATCTCAAATGATGAAGTAAGTCATAACAAGATACATAACATTTATACAAAAATTTAAATAAGGCGAATAGTCAATATTATTTTTAAAGGTCCTACAATGGCGTTTTTTTGCGGACGGAGGGAGTACTTTAGAACCCGCTTGCTACCACATTGGCGTGTCGTGCGTAGAACTGCATATCCTGCCCTGGACTGTAAAATGTGAATGTACGAGTACTCCCTCCGTCCCATAAAAAACACAATCTTTGACTTTCAATCATCGTATTTGACCATTCGTCTTATTTAAATTTTTATATAAATATCATGTATCTTGTTATGACTTATTTTATTATTAGAGATACTTTTATAATTGTTTATTTATTTTATAATATATATAAATTTTTAAATAAGACGGATGATCAAACTTCGATGATTGAAAGTCAAAGATGCGTTTTTATGAGACGGAGGGAGTACTAAAAATGTAAATGTGAACGGTGTGATCCACAGCACGTACTACGCAGCCTCCATTTTTCGC
Organism: Chrysopogon serrulatus; assembly: GCA_015844335.1. Classification (NCBI taxonomy): domain Eukaryota; kingdom Viridiplantae; phylum Streptophyta; class Magnoliopsida; order Poales; family Poaceae; genus Chrysopogon; species Chrysopogon serrulatus. Next base: position 3,067 of record JADLZL010007705.1, on the reverse strand, counting down.
CATGGACTGTAGTAAATAAATGTGAATGTGAATGGTGTGATGCACAGCCATGGTTCATCCGTGCCCTCCATTTTGACCTTGTTGTTCTACTAGTTTGTTCACCACACCAGCTGTGGTCGCTAGAGATTTCTGCGTTCCAGTGCCAGTGCCAGAGGCATCCGTGAGGAACCCATGAAGGAATTCGCTGCACGTCCCGGTCCGTCGACGACCTAAAATATCTCCGTTCGCTTTACGCGTGTGCCGTCGCTGACTCGCCGTGGCCGGACTGCCGGCCCTGCCCGGCTGCCCCTGCCCCCTGCCCCCTCATCAAGCCGCCGCAGCGTACTGCGCGCCCCTGCCCTGTCTCCTCTCCTCTTCCAGCTCTGGCTTCTGGCTGGCGCCAACTCACACGCATTACCATTACGGAGTACTAGTACTCCCTCTGTCACTTTTTATTTGTCGCCGTGGGATCGTGCTGTGAGTTTGACTTTGTTTTATAAAAATATGTATAATATTTATATCTCAAATAATTTTATTAAAAACTAGATCTAAAAGATCTTTCCGATGATATTAATTATGATCTTGTCGATGATATTTATTATTTATTAAAATTACCGGTATTTGTGTCTCACCGAAAATGAAGCGATAAATAAAAGGAACGGAGGGAGTACCTCACACACACAGATCACACGGGCAGTACATACTCTGCTTCCTGGCACCATCCGCGCGGCACGCCATTCCCCCGCCGCCGGCCCACCCAAAAAACCCCTCCTCTGGCTCCCTCCCTATAAAACCCACCTCGCACCCTGCCTCCACTCACAAACCAGAAGCTCGATCATCTCAATCCATCCAATCCGATCGAGCACCTCGCATTCTCAATTGTGGTTCTAGAGTGAGCAGTGATCAGTGAAGCGTAGCAGTGTCTCCTGATTGGTTTGGGTCTCGAGTGAGTGACCAGCCGACCACTACTACCCATGATCATGGCGTCTCGTAATGTGCCCTTCCTGCTGTGCGTGCTGCTGTCCTACTCCGCCGCCGCCTTCTTGGCCGTCGCCGCGGCGGCCAACTTCAACCAGGAGTTCGACATCACGTGGGGCGACGGGCGGGGCAAGATCCTGGACAACGGGAACCTGCTGACGCTGACGCTGGACCGCACCTCCGGCTCCGGCTTCCAGTCCCGGCACGAGTACCTGTTCGGCAAGATCGACATGCAGCTGAAGCTGGTCCCGGGGGAACTCCGCCGGCACCGTCACCGCCTACTACCTCTCGTCGCAGGGGCAGCACCCACGACGAGATCGACTTCTCGAGTTCCTCGGCAACGTCTCCGGCGAGCCTACACGCTGCACACCAACGTGTTCACGCAGGGGGCAGGGGCAGCGGGAGCAGCAGTTCCGCCTCTGGTTCGATCCCACCAAGGAGTTCCACACCTACTCCATCCTCTGGAACCCCAAGCACGTCATCTTCATGGTGGACGACATGCCGATCAGGGACTTCCGGAACCTGGAGAGCAAAGGGGTGGCGTTCCCCAAGAACCAGCCGATGCGGCTCTACTCCAGCCTGTGGAACGCCGACGACTGGGCCACGCAGGGCGGCCGCGTCAAGACGGACTGGTCCCACGCGCCCTTCTCCGCCTCCTACCGGGGATTCAAGGCCGACGCCTGCGTCGCCGTCGCCGGCGGCAAGACGCGCTGCGGCGCCGGCGCCTCCGCCGTCGGCACCGAGGGCTCCGGCGCCGGCACCCCGCCGGGGACTGGTACAACCAGGAGCTGGACCTCACGCTGCAGCAGCGGATGCGGTGGGTGCAGCGCAAGTACATGATCTACAACTACTGCACCGACCCCAAGCGCTACCCGCAGGCTGCCGCCCCGCCGAGTGTTCCATGCGGTAGCCGTTCGTCGGCGTCGGCGTCGTCGTTCGTCCAACAATGGCGCGTGGGATGCTACTGCTACAAGACGAAGGGGATCGAAGCATGGGGATGGGTTAGGGCCCGTCCGTCTGTATGGTAAATAAATAAGGAATTCGCGAATTGTCGTAGTAATGCAGTAGCTGCTGGTGGTAAAATTCTTCGTTGTGTAGTAGCCCTGTTCGTATGTGTATGTAGTCTACTGTTCATGTTCGTGTTCATGTCTGTATTATATACTCCACCATCATCAAAATTCACCATACGTGTTTTTCGCTTGTTCCATGTACTTGTGTACTGTGGTGTGATGTGTTGTTGGCTCGATGTGATTGTGATTATACTCCTGGAAATTATATATGCTGCGCGATGATTGTGATTATACTCCTGAAATTATATGCTGCGCAGATTGATAAACAAGTGTTCAATTAGTTTGGTATGTTTGTCACAGGTCAATTTCGTACATTGTTACATGAGTCAGGTCAGTATCACTGTGTACCACTCTACTGAAGCGAATTGAAGTGTGGTGCCGGCCCATACTGATGTGATCACATGTCGGATTAGGATCGTAGATCGACATGCAGGCAAGTAAATGTTGCCGTCGCCAGATGTTCGCTACTGGCGCATCAATAACAACCTCTCCCTCTCCATTAAGCACGCGATCCGTGTCTCAATCTGTCACGATAGGGATCGCTGTGCATCGCTGGTCGTTCCACGATCGAAAAGGCAAGGCTTTCAGTATTTATGTACGGCAACCGACATTTGTATACACAGAAGTAGAATCGTGTTGTCAGTGCGAAAAACTATATGCCTGATACTCTCTCTCATCCCTTTTGTCGTACTCTTGTATTTTCGTTTATATATATGGAATGGGGTCACCCTCGTTTTGGAAAAAGTAAGTGTTCACTTTAGCATAGATCGATAAAAACCTCTCGTCATGGCAAGAAGCAGGCAAGCAGCTAGCGGGACGCAGAGACAGTGCCAAACGCTCAGAAGCTACACGTTGCTCCACTCCATGGTTGCCCTCGGTCTCGGCTGCAGGCCTCCGGCTACGTGCCATACCCGCCACAGCCATTGCACGGCATGGCAATGCAAAATTGACGACAAGGCCTCGCGGTCAGTCACAGGCGCACAGGCGAAACCCGCAACGCGACGACGACGACAAGGGGCTGGGAGGGACATGCATGCATG
>JADLZL010007704.1:0-37339 GCA_015844335.1 Chrysopogon serrulatus | reverse complement strand
ACATGTTGGAGTCATGTCTCATCTCTCATGGACCATAGCATGTCCGTCCGGCCGCCGGCCGCCGGCCGCCGTGGGGTATCTCGATCGATCGCCCAGCGGCCCCAGCCGTTCGTTCGATTGGTGCGTTGCCGTTCGTTCGCGTCTCGTCCATGCCAGAGCGACAAGGTTCATAAAAAGGTTATACGAGCCATAATTCAATACATTCCAGAGAAGGAAATATATAGAATTTGGAGCAACACAAACATGACACATCCTCACGTAGTACACCAAGATAGCAAGGCATACCGCCGATTGCCGAGGCTCACGGGATAGCATGCCAAATAACATAGCAATCGTATTGGCGGGTTTGTTGGAGGCTAGTTTTCTAGAGCTTTGACTAAAAAAGCAATGCCAAATTAGACACCAATTCTATTGGAGATGCTCCAAGGCATTTGCGACCTAGAAACTACGGAGTAATTTTTGTACTTGCCAAGTCATATGTAGACACGTGAATGGTTTCTCTTCTATCATCTACCTATTATTCTAACGTATTTTGGTTCTTATGTAGACATAGTTTATTAATGAACATAGAAACCATCATGATTTTTGTGGTTGGTCTGCTCTCAGAATATTCAAATCCATAAAAATGATGGTTTCTGTGGTCGTTAATTTGGGTGCTAACTAAGTAAAACGTTTTGATATTGAATTAAGGTGAGAGAGAATAAATATGTGTCTACAAGGGAATCAAAACATGAAGAGATATGATAAAGTAAATATGATTTCTGCGTTTAACCCGCTACTTGTGCATAACAGTCGGTCACCTGCCATTTAGTCCACTACTCGGGCAAAACGAGTGTTTAAATGGGCAAAACGACCATTTAATGATTCAACGAAACGGCGCACCACTGTGTAGTGTTTAAACTGTGTGTAAACAAGCTAAACAACGAACATAAACCATTTTAGAAAATATTCGGCAAAAATAGCTCTAGTGGCAGGTCTATATTATTTATATTAGGCTTGTGAGGCGGACCCAGAGAATCCACTTTTTTTTACTACGTAAAAAATAGCATCGTTTTTTCTAAACTCCAGAGTTGTTTTTGTAGATATTGTACTAGACGTTTTGCACAACTCTTTGCAAAGAGTTGTAAGAAGCTAGAGACAAGTGATGCCAAATAGACCTGTTCCCTCCTACTCAATATAACTATGGTTTTCGCTTTTTGAAAGATAATTTTGACTAAATATATTTTAAAAAGTATTAATCTTTATGGTACATACTGTGGCAGAACCGCCTAAATTAATACACTCACAAGAGTACTTGTCTTCCATTAGACACTAAGTACCCAAGGGAGCGCACTAACTTAATCGATTCTGTCGAGCACACCCAGCGGGAGAACTCGAAAATCCACAGTTTTCATCAGGATCACAAATAAGGGAATAAAGCTTATAACATTCTTACATTTCTTACATCCCATAATCACGTTTGATCAGAGTATTGTATAACAGCGGAAAGGATAATTACAGTGTAGCAAAACGAAAGTTGATTCATTTTAAACTTAACTGAAGTATCTTGTACACTTGATCGTTATTGCAGCGGAAATAAACACTTATTCAAATCAAGACTAACCATTTAGCATGATGATAACATTATATGTAACAGCTCTTTATGAAAACATTTGGTGAAGTTAGAAATAAAACTACTATCGCAGCGTAATTGGAATTCCTCGCTGAGCCCACCAGAGGTATCCACACACAAGAGTCAACGCTAGCATCCACCGCCACCTGCAATGGGGAATAAAACCCCGAGTACTCAATTGTACTCGAGAAGACTTACCCGACAGAGGAAATAAATGACCCAAGGAATATGCAAGGTCATTTTGGCTTGTTTGGGTTTACATTTGCGGGAAGCATTACTAATAGTGCATCCTTATATTCAATTTTAGTAGCCATGATTAATTCATTAGCTAACCATTCTAGGTGAGCACCCGAACTACTTTCAAGCAAGTGGTAAGCAATCGAATCTCTTTTTATCCATCTTCCATCTTCCATTTCTTACTACGATGCCGAATAAGGCCCTCGTCGTTACCGCTCAAGAACGGCGATTCGCGAATCAATGCGCCCACTGGGTACCCCGAGATACACTCCTTATCTGCATCCTAGACATAGACAAGAACAACTTGCTTTCTCCTGCCCGGGGCTCCAGGTCCCCGTCCTAACTGGGACTCCAAGCCCCCGACATTACCGGCCCGGCCGTAATGCGGTGCAAGGACCTCCAAGATCCGAAAAGAAAAATACATATAAGCACCACCCTATACAGTCGGTCCGGATGGAGCCGGAACCCAAGACAAGAGAGAGCAAGCCTTCCGAGCGCCCATACACAAGTATGTGTTCGGGATAAGGAGATCTGTGACTTAACCTTCAACCCTTTAGCAACGATCGGTCCTTAACCGACTCATGCGGGACAAAAAAACCAACCGAGCCTCGCTGTTGCCCAACAAACCCAACGCCCATCCACGGTCCATGATACCGTCCCCGCCCGTCTCCATTTATTATCCCTATCCGTAATCCATGTGATAGTGACATGATAATAATATATAAACCTATCTCTCGCGAAAGTGACAGGCAATCACTGACTTCTACCGAACCTGTAGCATAGCAATCTACACGATCCTCATGTCATGCTAGTAAGACTCATAGGATAAGGATATATATGCAAGTGGGTTCCATTCAACTCCTCAAAACTTAATGCAACATATATATTATAAAGTGCAGAATAGTAGGGGTTATGAACCGGGGCTTGCCTGGGTAAAAGCATATAACCAAGAGTTAGTACTCCAACTCCATGATACGTCCATCATGACACCATCTTCGTGTAACACCAAATCCTTCTGGTTGCATCGGTTCACCATCGCTCCTATTATGATATGCAACGATGCAAATGCAGAGAGATGATGTAATCAATACAAAGGCAACAACAACTCTTAAAATACAATACGCATAAACTATACTAATAGCTAGCTCTAATGGCTAACATAGTAAGCTACGTATCACTCCCATAAAGTAGCGTTTCAAGTCAAGCGATGATTTTATACTTACTTCCTAGTCATTTTAATGTATATATATTCTAACTAGGTATTTTTGCTACCTTACCAAACTAGCTAATTAAGAGCTACAAACATTACAGCAAGCACCTTCAAAGATTATTAGCCTATCTTGCAAAAAGATCAAGTTGACAACCTTTACCAAATAATCATGAAATTAATATAAAGATTAATGGAGTACATTTATTCATTATGATGGACCCTAAATATATAATAGAACTACATAAACTAACTATACCAACAGGTAGATCATGATTTTAGGAAGCTAACAAAATTAGTTTCATAATTTTTGGACACATATACTATTTTCTATTAAATTTACAAGTTGGCTAGATTTTCTCGAAAAAAGAAAACTAAAAAGAAAACACCTAAAAGGTGAACGGGTCTGCCGCCAGCTATTTTGGCCCGACGCTTGTGGATCGCCCAAGGGCGCGCCCACGCGCGAAGAAGGCCCACGCTGGGGGAAGGCCCGCGCTCCTCGGCTCTTTGCGAAAAAAGGCCCCGCACTACCGACTAAACCGAAAAAGCACTATTGGCACTATTTCACAAGACACATGCTTCTCACCTAGCACCCCGAAGTTGTTCTTATTTACAACCGAGGTCCCCGAGAAGAGCGCGGGGCGTGGCGTGCTAGGGCGGCTCAAGGGCGGCTCCTGACGGCCGATGGCACCTCGCCGGCGACCACCCTAAGTGGGCCGGGGCCCAAGGTAAGGTGGCGCGCACTCCAGGGAAGGCTCAAGCGGCCTCGGCCGTGGCATAGCCGGGCTACGGTGAACGCCATGGCCTCGTGTTTCGTGGCGGCCTGCCCGCCAACCCGGCCATGGCAAACGGAGGGATAGGGTGCGTGAGCACCAGAGGAGTTTCCGCGAACCTCTCTCAAGGGGTTGGTTGGGGCGAGAGGTGAGCGGGGAGGGCGGGTCGCGTGCGGCCAGAGTGGCTCAATGGAGTCCCGCGGGCGGACATGGCAGCAAGCAACCGCCTCGAGCACGAGGTAGCGCTTCGATTGAGTGAGCAGGGCGTAGGATGGTATGAGGCGAGGTTGGTGGTGCCCTTGGATTTGGTTCTAGAGCTCGGGGAGGGTGGTATTTGGAACGCGTTGCTCTTGGCCTCTTCATGCCCGTCGGCAAGAAGACTCCAAAATTGGAGCTTGGCCCCTCGCTCAAATCAATGCGGGATGGGATTGGTCGGCCGGTGCACTTAATGGTGAAGCTATAGACGCGATCAATCGGACCGATGTGCCCTATCCATGCCAAAATAGGGCGAGCGGGTCACCCGGTCGGGCCGGCGAGGAGGGACGTCGGCAGAAGCTCCGGCGTTCGCCTTTGGCGGGAGATGACCGGCTCCTAGCGCGATGCGCATGCTTCGTGATCGCCAAGAACAACGCGCCGCTCGTGGGCGATTGGGGAACACTGCTCGCGTGGCCGCGTGCCATAAATGGCAAGGCGACGGGCGAGGACGGCCACTTCAGCGGCGGCCGACGCCACGCGATGCAGATGAGCACCGCGACGCACGTCCGCGGCCGGCAATGAGGGGGCTGGGGATGACAAATGGCGCGGGCACGACAATGTCGAGGGTAGATCAATGCGCGCGAGCAGCGACGCAACACGGGCGGTTAGCCGAAAAGGAGTGACGCGGACGCTGACGCGACGCGATGGCGCAGCACGCTGCCGCAGAGAAAACGAAGCGGCCGGCGGTCCGGCCGGGTCGGGCAAGCCGCTAGCTGGGCAAACCGCCGTCGGTAGTGGCCAAGCAGAGAGCAGCCGCTGGCTCTTTATGGCCGGCCACGGCCAAGCCACGATCACGGCACCGAACGCGGCGACCGCGCCCACCGCATCGAGCAGCCGGACAAGGTGCCGTGCACGAATTTTAAAGCGGCGACCGTGACCAATCTAGCCCGGGTACGGCACAACCAACTTGACAAGGCTCAAGAGGATACTTAAGGCTACTAGAAAAGCTATCCTATGCAAACTATGATTGAGCAGCGAGGAAACTATAGCCATGTCAATTCGGGTTGGTCGGCGACGTCACCGAAGCTTGGCCGAACGTGAACCAGGCCAAGACAAGGAGGTTTAAGGGCCAAAAGGACGAGGTTTTCGATGCCCACAAGCTAGACATCAGCCAAACCAACCTAGCCAAACTAAAGATGGTTCATTAGGCTACCAAACAAGGCTATAGCATGACATCATCGCTTGGATAGATTTTGCAGAAATCACTTGCCAACATGGCCTTGTCAACTGATTTCCAGGCTGAGCAAAAAGCTAAGTGTTGAGCAGGATTTAATTTAAATTGGGTTTCTGAGCCATCGGGAAAAACTAGTTAATGGAATTATTTTTCAGTGAGACGAGTTGCATTACTTCCTACAAACATTACACTACAAACTTCATTTAAGTTTCACATACAAGTTATATATTACTTTTGTTTAATAAAAATTAATCTTTAACCTTAAATGATATAAAAGAGCAATTGAAACTAGCTTTCCTTTAATAATTTTATTGACATTTTCAGATAGCAAACAATCAAGTACACACTTCAACTCATGCATTAGCTCAAAATCACGATGCTCATGAAATGATCTGACAGGGGATTAAGCGCGTAACACCAGGGGTGTTACACATACTCTCACTGTCTTTGAAAGAAGTTATTATTTCTAGAGTTGTTTCAATTTAAACCTTTTTAACTTTGACCGAGTTTGTAGAAAAAACATTAAGATTAAATTAGTATCGTTAGGTTTACAATAGGATATATTTTTAGAATATGCTAGTAATTTAATATCATAGATGTTGTTACTATTTTCTATAAAGTCAGTCGAAACTGGATTTTAAAAAATTAAATTCTTTTTAAAGATAGAGGGAGTAGTAATTCCTATTATTAGAAAGATCTTGTAATCTTTTTTTAATAAACTTATATGTATTTTCTAAAAACCAAATCAACTTGTGACAGGAAAAGCAAAACAACGTTTTTTTTTAGCGGTACTCCTCCTACTGGAGGTCTGACCGCCGGGTTCTCTGGTTCTCTGGTCAAGCAAGCGATAACCGTTTTTATGAGTATTTATCAGCAGCATAGGGTCATTTATCTCGTGGTCCAATCATGGACGGACGGGACAGCGCATCTCGTTGCGCTGCTGCTGACACCGTTAGCAACGTGTACCGTACCGTGCCAGACCAGAGCTGAATACAGTACCGTAACACACAGTGGCGATGAACAACCACGTGATCGAGCAAAGGCCTGCCTCCTTCGGCCTCGTTTAGATTGAGAAAAAATTTTCACTTTGCAACTATTTGTTTATATGTGGTAAATATTGTCTACTCGTAGATCAACTAGACTTAAAAGATTCGCCTCATGATATACAACTAAACTGTATAATTAGTTATTTTTTTTACTTATTGTTGGGTACCAAAACAAGGGCCCTTCAAACAATCGCCCAACGAACGCAAAAAACAGGCCCACACAAGAAGCAAAACGCGGCTGCCAAGGCCCAAAGAAATCGCTCACCATCCCGTCCCGAGCCTCTCCCCCGGGCCTCGACGGGCGCTAACGCTCCGCCTCGACCGAGCCTCCCCCACCGAGACCTTGGGCGGGCGCCGACTTCCCCGGCTCGCCCGAGCCCTCTACGCAAGTCTCGGACGAGCGCCCACTTTCCGTCCCCGCCGAGCCCCCTGCACTAGGCCTCGAACGGGCGCCCGCACTTCCCCGGTCAAACTAGGCCTCTAACTTGACGTATATCCGCCGCCCGCCTTCCCACGCTTTCCGTCGACTAACGTTATCCCTTGGCGGGGGATAGGAGCCGCCCTGCCACAACCCTCACCCACGCCATGATTACGTTATCCTCCACAAATGGAGGCCGGGCACGCCTTTGTGGGGGCCACTGTGTAGCCTAACCCTACCGCGGTCAAGTCACCGCTTCAAGGCGGTGGCCGCCACGCCAGGGGCCGTCATCTAGTGTCATCCTCCGTCACGGAGTCGGTCGGCTGCGATCTTTGGTTAAACAATAGTCCCTCCCGGGTTTTTCGAGCCCGGGATGGGCAGCGATTGCCCCGATGACGGCTCTCTCTCCTGTGCCAACCGTCCCCGCGTCTGGCAGCGGGCTCCCGAGGCCCTCCGAGCCTCGAAATCGGAGTAAGTCAAAGCTACAAACGCGCTACGGGGGGTCGATACGCCCTCCCTCCGGCCTCTCCATCAACCTCTACAGGGGGAGCCCCCTCTCCGTCGTCAGGATAAGGGGGGCGTGACTACTCACGGCAGTGACCAGGCTCTGCAGTGCTAGCGCCCACTCCGGGACCTCGGCATAAGAAAGGCGGCGAGCTCCGAGGCCTCAGATCAGGGAGGAGAGGCACACACGGCCTCCTCCATGTACACGAGCACTCTTTGTAAACCCTACCCTCCCCTTGCGGCTATAAAAGGGGAGGACCAGACCCCTTCTTGGGCAGACTCACACAAGCAACCACGAGCACTTGCACACGAGCACGATTTTGGCACTCGCCTCGATCACTCACGAGATCTGGGACCAGTTCCCTCTCTCTACTCGTTTGTACACCCTACCTACGAGCACTTAGGTGCAAGATAATACAAGTCTTCTTTGTGTTCTTCTTGCACACCTTCCGGGGTTGGGAACACGCACCACAAATTTACTCGTTGGTGCTAGAACCGCCAGTTTAAGCACCGACACTTATATTTAATACTCCATACATGCGGATTAAATCTTGATATGATGAAGAGAGAGTGAAAAAATTTAGAATTTAAACAAGGCCGCATCAACTTCAAATCATGCGGTTCTCGCTCCAATTAGGACTGCCCTGCGTGGCTGCATGCCCTGGGTCAGCTGCACGTACACGTACGTATACGCACAAACAGCCTCGGCCTCAGCCTCAGCACAGGCTGCACGTACGTAGGAGTACACGTACTGTATACGCGAGCGCGCGTTCCAGGCTTCCATTCCAGCGGGCCCCCTCCGACCAGGACCCGGGGTCCCGGGCCCCCAGCGCTTGGACGTCCAGCGGTCCAGCCGTCGAGCCCACGCCTGACGAATCTCCGCGCCGGGTACGTATCGTCTCGGGCAGCGGTCCCGACACGACACGGGTGCAAGAGCCGAAGCGTGCATGCAAACGTACGGCGGCAACGCCGTGAATCCGCGAGGCACAGCACAGGCACGCGTGGAGGAGACTCGCGGTAGTCCGGTTGGTTGCCTTGCGCCCTTGCCGCGCATGAAACCTGACGCCATCGAGGCAGACAGCGCCTGCGTGTGACATGCGGGTGCGCGGAGCGGACGTTGTTGCGGTGGCCAGTCGTGGGGCTCCCACAGCCGCCCCAGTCAGTCCCACGCCTCCTGCGGCCTGCTCCGTCTGTTTTCTGTTTGCGCACAGCTACGGAGCGGCGGACTGTACAGTGCGTACTCTCGTTGGGCTTAATAATCTCTGTTTTTTTTTCTAGGATACTCGAGAAACGACTGCCGGTATTTTTTATAAATAACAAGCATCATTAATTAGTATACTATAATATATTATTAGAAAGAAACTTTAAATCTAATTTTGTAATAAATTTATTTAAAAATATAAATATTATACTTATTTTCTATAAATCGAATAAAATTTGTGACACCTAATACAGACACACATTGAGACACAGAGAGTACACAACTGTACGGAGTACGTACAGAAGTAGTAGCACTACTTATACGTATTTCAAAAGAGGTCTTCTATATATGGCTATATATCCATAATTTTTATATGTTCCAAATTAAAAATGTTTTGACTTTTTAGATATTTTCTTATACACTTAGATATATACTATATTAAAATCAATATATCTAAAAAATCAAATATATTTTATAATTTAGAACAGAGATAGCAATAAATAAAGGAGACACCTCTTATCCCTCATACCTAAAAAAAAAAAAGAAATAAGCAAAGATAAATTTTAGATAATTTAGCGTTATCATATGTTCTAAATTGATTTTAAGGTTACTATTCTTAAAGAACTTATAGCATGCCTCTTTTAGAAGGCAAGATGAAAAATTTTAGAAATATACTAAAATATAATAAGAATTGTATGCAAAATAACGAAATGAAGAGCATAGAAATTTTATAGGAATAAGTATTTGGATGAGTTATAGGGAAATACAACAAAACAATGAGACACCCTTTGGGATAGAGGAAAAAAATGAAGATTTTTGAAGGATTGAATTTATATAGATATAGAAAAATTCCTATAAGAACTCTTCGAATAAATCTCAACAATGTCATTTGCCAGTCCCTAGCGAATGAGCTAATTCCGTCTAAAAAAGAGTCATTCTTGCTTTCAAAAAGAAGTTAGCAATTTTTAACTTTGACCATATATATAAAATAATATTAATATTTATGGCACGTAATTAGTAACAATTGATAGATCCTTAAATTTATTTGGATATAGAAATATTATACATACTTCTTACAAATTTTTAGTTATTAAAGTTAAAATGTTTGACCTTAGCGACTTTTTTTCGAGGAACGGAGAGTAGACTCTTGCAGGAGTACTAGGTCAGCCCGGGCAAAAATAATCGAAACCGAGGAACCGAACCGAAATAACCGAACCGAAACCGAAATAACCGAAAATCGAAAAAAAATTCGGTTCCCGATATTGAGGAACCGAAATAACCAAGAAAATTCGGTTCCTACTCTCGGTTAACCGAATTAACCGAAAGAACCAAATTACCTGAATTATACTTCAATTACTTGCATTTAGTAAGATTATGCTTGGTTTATGTGCAACATTTCATATTTCCAATGCTATATATTTGTGTTACTATATTGTTATTGCTCTTTTATAAATTATTCTTATTAAAAATATATATAATGTTTCATAAATTTGCCTTAGAACATATACATATTGACCTCTTTTGAAAAAGTTCGGTTAGAACCGGAACCGAACCGAAATAACCGAGAACCGAAATGATCGGTTCCGAAAATTTTTTTAGAACCGATCGGTTCCTATTTTTGAAGAACTGAATTTTTTAAAAATCAAAGAACGGAACTAAAACCGAACCGAGAACCAAATACCCAGGGTGAGTACTAGGCACTAATTTTCCCCTCAAATGACCGTGATTCGAATTGTTAGCCTGCATTCAAAACACACACATCCCGGTTCATGCAAAAAGCCGGCAACCATGAAAAGACAAGAGGATAAAAGGATCACCTCGGCTGTCGTTCTCGCAGGCAGGCACCGCCTACCCCTCGAGGCTTCAGGCTCATCCTGTTTCTGTTCCTGCTACTGTGCTTCCCCTTCTCTCTCCCATCGCTTTCTTTCTTATCCCGGCCCGCCCCTTCCGGAGTCCAGAGACCTCTCGCGTCGTCGCCGAAACATCACTCGCCGCTGCCGTCGCCACTTGCCGCCGCGCGCCCCGGGTTCTTGATCTCTCTCGCTGTCGCGGCCGGCCACATCTTTCCAGCTTGTACCACTCGAGTGCTAGGTGTTGTCTCTCTTTCTCGCGACCAACCTCCTCACGCCGTCGCTTGGCAAAAAGAGACATGAGTCAAGAGCGCCTGTACCAAGATCGCAAGGACGTGCCGCCCATCCACTTCACCACGCCGACGCCGCAGCCGCCATCCCACCACCAGCAGCAGCAGCTGGAGTGCTTCTCCGATGAGGTGGATAGCCGCGGGAGCGCCGAGCAGAAGGGAGCCGGCCACCGCCAGTGTTGGGGCACTGGTGGCGGTGTCGGGTGGCGGCGGCGGCGACGGGGCGAGCATCAAGTTGTCCAAGAAGCGGAGGGGCCGGCCCCCGGGGTCCAAGAACAAGCCGAAGCCGCCCGTGGTGATCACGCGGGAGGCGGAGCCGGCCGCCGCGATGCGCCCGCACGTGATCGAGATCCCCTGCGGCTGCGACGTGGCCGACGCGCTCGCGCGCTTCGCGGCGCGGCGGAACCTCGGGATCTGCGTGCTCGCGGGCACGGGCGCCGTCGCCAACGTGTCGCTCCGCCACCCGATGCCGATGCCCGGCGGTGGCGTCGAGGGTGGCGGCGCCCCGGCCGCCATCTTGTTCCACGGGCAGTACGAGATCCTGTCCATCTCCGCCACGTTCCTTCCCCCGCCATGTCCGCCGTGGCGCCGCAGGCCGCCGCCGCCGCCGCCGCCTGCCTCTCCATCTCGCTGGCGGGGCCGCACGGACGGATCGTCGGCGGCGCCGTGGCCGGCCCTCTGTACGCCGCGTCCACCGTCGTCCTCGTCGCCGCCGCCTTCACGAATCCCACCTTCCACCGCCTCCCAGCGGACGACGACGCGTCCGTGTCCGTCTCCGTCTCCGTCTCGCGCTCCGCCGGCAGCGGCGACCCAGCCGACGAGCACCGAGGCGGCCACCATCAGAAACCCGCGGAGCAGCCGCCGCCGCCGCAAGAGCATCGTCCTCACGTCGTACGACGCCGCCAGCCCGCGCCGCACCTTGCCTCGGCAGCGCAGCCCGTGGAGCCGTGCGGCCCACCGGCTGTGCCCGTCTACGCCGCCTGCCACCCGCAGCCGCAAGACGTGATGTGGCCGCCGCCGGCTCGCTCGCCGCACCCCCCGCCGCCGCCACCGCCGTACTGATCGCGCGCCCGGTGAGCAATCATCGGTGGAACGCGTCGAGCACTGCATTCGCTACATGTGAGCAGGTTAGTGACGTGACGGTGCGCGCTACCGCGCTCCATCTACATTGACCTTATTAGCTGCTCCTAGCTAGGGTTTTAATTTTAACTCTCTTTGCTCCTTGATTTGCATTACAAGAAGATCGCACACTACTGCTCTTGTCTCTCTCAAACTAGTGAAACTACTTGTAACAAGCAGCGCGTGAGTTTTTGTGATCTTTTTCGGTGATTGATTGAAATCTAATTGGACCTGAAATTTTTGAACTTAACGTGCGACTATTTATTTTGATGGTTCATAGTAGTAGTAGTACATTTCTGCAAGGAATTAAAACATGGCAATCAGTAATACGACGGTCTTCATAGTCATGTGCGCAGCAGTCTTCTCCATAGTTGCTGGCCTAACTCAGCTTTTATAGCTGTTCAGACCTTGGTATAGCGATGAGGTGCATGAACCCACTCTCGAGCCGATTATTGGTGCTTCTCTTCTGTATGGGCCTTGGGCAATGCACTGTTAGGCCATTGCGTCGGTTGTGGTTTTCGGTTGAACTTTTATAGACTGCTATAATATGTAATATACAAATCAAATTATGTTCTCTTGTCACTGGTGGTTTCGATTTATCAGTCAGTTTATAAGTTCAACTAAACAGCCAGTTTTGTGAGAGTCTAAACCAACATACTCCTAGTTCTACTCCAAATCTGCATAAAATATATCGGCATTTATAATAGAACATTGTTATTCGATTCATAAAATATATCGGCATTATGTTCTCATGTATCGACTTCACCTTGTTAAAGCTCTGACCCAAAAAAAACCATGAGTGACGACATGACCTGATGTGACAACATGGTTGTTGGTACCGTATATATATTGTTCCGTCTTAAAATAACTTATCTTTTTTTTTATTTTTAAAGATTATGTTTGACCATTCATTCATCTTATTTCAAAATTTTATATAAATATTATGTATCTTTTATAACTTATTTTATCATTAGAGATATTTTAATAATAATTTATTTATTTTATAATTTAAATAAAATTTTTAAATAAAACGGATGGTTAAATGTAGTCTTTAAAATTTAAAAGTCAAAGAAAATAAGTTACCACCTTCGTTTCGAAATCAGAGTCGCCTCACGTACACGCTTCTCGAGCGACACACGTGAAACAGAGTGAGTATTGTAAGACAGAGGGCCTACTCTAGTAGGCAGCTCGATCCGTGCACCCGTGTTCGATCTTTACTAGGTCAACGCTGTAACTTTGACCATCTTCTGACGCTGCAACGGCCCACCGTAGTATTTTTTCAAAAAATAAAAAATGTATTAGTCTTTTTTTTAACTGGTATAAAACCGTAGGTCTAGTAAAACCCCGATTCATCTCCCGATCGTCTGATCCAGTTTGATATATCTAGACCCAAATTTGACCGAGGTATTTCTGCATGTTTCATGTTCTTGATTCTCATTTTTTATGAATAATGTTAGACACTCGTACACTACTTTTATTAGCGTCTCTAAAAGACGAGTTGCCACTATGGCTAGTCAAATAAATCAATAAAAATATGATCGCCGTATAAAGTTGAGGATTTAACACAAGTGGATATTACGCTCAATTCGTATTTCTTTTTGACCGGGTTTTTCTAACTGAAAGCAATCTGATTTTTCTTTACCAGAATTACACTGAAAAGATGCAGCGGATGGCAAAGAAGAATTGCTAACCTGTTGTGATCCCATGAAGACTATGACTTGGGATCATTTTTTTTTCTGTAACGGTTGAATGACGGCCACTACCCACTAATTTCAGATTGGATGATTCCAACGTTATCTTTAATAAGCTACTCCCTTCGTCCCTAAATAAGTATCGCTATAGGATCGTGCTACAAATTTAACTTGATTTATAGAAAATATATATAATATTTATATCTTCAAATAATTTTGTTAAAAAACTAGATCTAAAGATCTTTTCGATAATACTAATTATGATACTAATTGATAATATTTATTATTTATTAAAATTGCTAGCATTTATTTTTTTGAAGCGAAACGACACTTATTAGAGATGGAGGGAGTATATTCTTCTATCTTCATTTTCCTACGTTGATGGCATGTGTATGTCGCCTTTACCGTGCACCTCTTGTAGCCACCCTCAGGGCAACCTAAAAGTATCTCCAAAAGACATCCACACTGCATATCTTCAATTGACTAGTCACTCCATAAAAATTCTCTTTATATAATTCAACACACTCTAACAGACTAGCAATATTTCACACCATATATTCTATGGATGGAGGAGAAAGAAATGGAATTTGAGAGGAACACTAATATAGCAAGGGACACCGGCAGGCCAAATTTGGCTTTGTACCCTCACGGGATAGCGCGTCAAATGGAATAGCAATGATAGTAGCTAGTCAGTTGGAGGTCAGATTTATTGCATGTTGCTAGTCAGTTGGAGGTCAGATTTATTGCATGTTAGGCCTTGTTTAGATAGGTGTGGAATTATTTGGACGGTTCCTGTAGCACTTCGTTTTTATTTGGTAAATATTGTCCAATCATGGCCCAATTAGGCTCAAAAGATTCGTCTCGTGATTTATAACAAAACTATGTAATTAGTTATTTTTTTTTATTTATATTTAATACTTTTATATGCGGCAACAAATTTATGAGAGGAGAGAGATTGTAAAGTCCTCAGTAGCACCTCGTTTGTTTGTGGCAAATATTGTCCAATCGTGACCCAACTAGGCTCAAAAGATTCATCTCGTGATTTACAACCCAACTATATAATTAGTTATTTTTTTTATTTATATTTAATACTCTTTACATGTGGATACAAATTGATGTGATGGAGAGAGAGTGTAAAAACTTGGAAGTTGGAAGCCAATCTAAACAAGATTTTAGCTAAAAATGGAAATAGAAAGTTGGATTCCAATTCTCTTGGAGATGCTTTCACTCACTGAACCTCTTCTAAGCTTGACATTGGAGAACCCAAAAACCCTAAACACCGTACCATTAAACTCCCATATTTCGAAATGCTCACACCCGTGGTATACAAGCAAACAACAAGAACTAGAATCTATCAATTTCTAGGTTGCAAAAAGCAACTGCATGTTTTAATCATAAATAGAGAGTTACACACATCCAACAACCATTCAACAAGACAATCTAGAAAGCTTATGAAGTTATCTACAAATTATATTTAAACAACTCAACATGATTCCCAAGTTAACATAGCCAAAAAAAGCATATTTCTCAAATCTGTCCAGAAATTTCAGAGAGCAGCCATTTCTGAAACTGAACTTTGCACAGCCACAACTCACAAACTATTTCGCCTATTGTCATGAAACTTTATAAAACAACTAGATCATGAAATAGGGAAGATAAGCTCCGGGTAGCGCCTTTTACTGTAATAGGGAAGATAAGCTGAAATACACGAAATAGGCAAGCGTCCAATAAGGAAGGGTTCCCTAATCATAACAATTCGTCATATAAATAATAATACTGCTAATTAGCGCTTATCCGTGAAGAAGATCACGCCAACGGGGGCAGCGATGGCCACCTCAATCGGTGAGCCGCCGTGGTAGCCACCAGCTGAATCTCCCTCCTAATCACGAAGTCCGACGGGTAAAAGCGCGCCGGGGTGGCTGGTGCAGGCGGACCGTCGCCGCGGCGTCGTCCTCAAAGATCAAGGCTGGCGGTGTCCTCCTCCTCGGCACCGGCGGCGTCGTCCCTCTGCACCACTATGGTTGGCGGTGTCCTCCTTGGCACCACGGGGCGGAGCTGGGGGGGCGGCCAAGGGCCATGGCCCCCCAATAATAAAAAAAATGTTTTTACTTTATAAATAGAATTTAATAGTCTATATTTGTATTAAAAGAATATAATAAATGAAATCTTGTTATATATGTCTAATAATATCCTCTAGAAAACAAAAATGAATAGAATACAATTATGATAAAGTATTTCATTTATCTAAAATTTATTTATCCACCATATTAGGACATATATCTATTTACATTTTTGTTCTTACTAGAATACTTATATTTCATTACACTTTATATTTTATTGAACATATACTTTGACTAGCAATAACAATTTAGTCATTATCTTATTTTATTATGAATCGTATTATAGATATAGACGCTCACATACATGCATACATACTCACATTTACAAACAAACACATGTTCTACTCTCCTATGGGCGCTTTCAAATACTAAGACGCTAGATTTAACATTCTATGAATCATCACATGCACCGTGTTGTCAATAGAACTGTCACGTACCACGGGTGTGAGCATTCTGAAATACTATGCTGGTAAATTTTAATTCATGAGTCATCATATATGACATAACGTTGATAGAAACGATCGTCTACCAAGGAAAAAAGAGCGAGTATGTTAAATCATCAAATAAAGCAGTAAATCTAGGAAAAAATAGAGCTAAATCATAGTGCAAAAATCTAAACAATTAAACTACACTTAGTTATGGTATATTGAAATTCTTTGACCGGTCTCCCTTATACAAAATTCCTGACTCTGCCACTGCCCTTGCTCACTCATGCTAACCATCGCCGAAATCCGTCTTCACATTTCCAATCTCCTACAGTGTAGGAGAGATGCACAAAATTACTAGTTCTGGAAGTTTTACTGTAAAACACAATTAAAACATGACTACAGAGTGACACCATATTAATTGGTCGTGACAAGGCATCGAGACGAACGAGGGAGAGGGAGCTAGGTAAGAGAGAATCAACTCGGAGTGTCAAATGGTTATATGACACTCATCATAACAAAAAGGAAAAAAATTAATCACGGCATTAACAAAGGCCTTGCTAATGAAGATGTACATCGTCAGTGGTAGGGAGGAGAAGAAAGGAAACAAGGAACAGTTTATAGAGTATACTCTCTCCATCCCAAAATTCGTTTTACGTTTTCCGAGAAACAACTGCCGCAATTTTTTATAAATATTAAATATCATCGATTATTATTATAATTAGTATCATTAAAAAGATCTTTTAATCTAGCTTTTTAATAAATTTATTTAAAGATACAAATATTATATGTTTTTATATAAATCGTGTTAAACTTATAGTACGAAAACCGAAGACAATAAAATATTTTGACACAGTATGCTGCGCGTGTGCTTAAACTGGTGTACTACTGCCCAGTGCCCACACCGGTCACCCACACGGTCTAGCTGGCCTTCAGGCGTCATGTCAGTACACCACCGTCAAGACTCAAGAAGCAGGGAAACGCGGGAGCGAAGGGAGCCCTTGCCTGGCTCGGACGCTCGGTAGCCGGTCGGTCCTCCGTCCCGTAGTCCTGGTCCAAAAAGTTGGCTTCGCCTTTTGCCTTTGCCCTGGCGGCCGCGCGAGCCTGCGCGCAAGGCAGGCGGGGCGCAGCAAGTTGGCTTCGCCTTTTGCCTTTGCCCTGGCGGCCGCGCGAGCCTGCGCGCAAGGCAGGCGGGGCGCTGCGCCCCGCCTGCCTTCAGAATGCAGCAGAGGCAGCGCCGAGGCCGCGGCCAGGAGGCGCAGCAGCTGAGCCGCGCACCGGCCACCGGGCACTGCAGGAAAACCAGGGGGTCGAAGAGCGGCAGGCGGGCAGACGACCGCGTGGGTATCTTCCTGCTGTACCTGGGTCCTGCGCGCGTATACCGCGTAGCCGCCCCGCCAGCCGGTAACGTTTCTCTTTTTTTTTAAGCATGCAGCTCAGTTACTCCTAGGCCGCTAGCTGGGCACTGTGTAGTGTTGTGTCGCGTGTCCCATGAGACCGCTGTTCATACCGCCGTGCATGTCCGTGCTTGGGTATTGCCGTATTGGGCTACCCGGCTACCTGGCACGGAAGCTATCAAAACGCGACCGTCATTTCTCAAAAAAAGATCTTTCAAAAAAAATCTCCAAAAAAACTTATCTATTTGTTTTTTAAAAAAAACTTGTTCTACCAAACGTTTGATAGGACTCCTCTCTCACATACCAAACACGATGTATTTGACAGCTTCTTATGCTCTACCTTGTTTATAGGAGTCATTTTCTGTCTTCTTCTAGTGCTAGACTACAGCCTAACATCATGGTCACAAACGAATTCTGATATTTGGAAAATGTTTCGTGAAGAATTCTAATGTTACAATGGTAAGATAAAATTAGTTTCTACTTAATTCATCGATCCGTGCTTTTGCACGGGTTAGACTTTGGTTCAAGATTTAGGTCCTGTTTGGATCCTAAATTTTATGATTCTTGATAAAAATTTCTCAGCATTTAGAATCTTGTCCAAACAAACTAGATTCTAATGGTTCATGACATATGGACACAGAATGCAATAAAACATATTACATTCTTTTTTTATCTAGATTCTTGATTAAAAAACATTTAGAACGACCAAGCAAAACCTACTTTTTGTTATTTTTCATAGTGACAGCGACGAGTTCCTATACTGTACTATGAGTATCCTCCTCAAGGTGCTAAGCAGCACTTAGCGGTGGAATGGTTATTACTTTCCTCACATGTTTGGTTGGGCTCAGGCTCCGCATTATAGCACCAGAGGAGCTATAAATTGTGTGTTCCCATAACTTCATTTTTATTCTGTAAGGAGAGAGAAAATTGTTTCTATGAATAATCCTGCTACCATACATGGTATAATAGGAGGCGCTGCAAGAAACCTAGCCAAACACGCTCTTATTTGAGCCAACATGTAATTAATATATAAAAAGCTCAAGGGGTTTGATCCGGTGTAGCACTCTTGAGCTATAGCCTCCACACTGTTTCCTTGCAGAGATTGATCTCCATCAGAGGTTTTGCGCATATAGTGTAGTGTAGAGTTCATTAACCTAATATACTTGGACTTTTTTTTTATCTTCCTAGGATTTGACTTTTCTCTATTTTTATAGTATTTTTTATTTCTGTATGGAACAACTCGCTAATTTAAAGGCAACTATCACTTGATTTCCTTATATATAAAACAAAGGATCTGGATAAATCTATCTCTTCCTCATATCCTCCGCATGACCCCAACTCATTGCTCACCGCTACATGTTTCGCTGCCCTACCTGGCTCCGGCTGCTCTGCCGCCACCGGGACCGATGTCAACCACCATGACCCAGCCTTAACTCATAGGATGTGCCTCTTGTCCTCTTCTTCATCTTTGGCCAAGCACGCCATCGCCTCCTGCTTTCGGCTTGGCGGCGAGTCCCATCGCCGCCTCACACTACAGCCACGTTAATATTACTACAGAAATGATTTTGCGAGGTAGTGCACTTTTATTAACCGTGGACGATCACAAAATTGAACTGCCATGTAAAATGCATGCAATTTATGTGTGGCGGGCATGATTTATTTAACGTGACAGTTAAAATTGATCACCACCATAAATGAATTTGCCTTTGCGGTTAAACAATGACTAACACGATAAATCATTTACCATGGCGGTCAAAAAAAATAACTACCATGATAAATCAAGCATCCATCTCAGTTCATAAGGCCTGAAGCCCAACCGGCCCATTAACTTTGCCACTTATATAAACAACATTTAGAGTTTCACTCACTCACTCCCTCCCTTACGATGCTTGTCACATCCTCCTTCCCCTCACTCCATCCCTTCCTCCCTCCCTCCCTCCTCCCTCACATGGCGGGCGACGCAGCGACGCCGCGTTGTAGGTGCGGGCGGCCCAGCGGGCGCTGACCACGCGGTGCGGGCAACCTCGCGTGGGTGGCCTTGGCGGCCTCGCCACGGGCACACAGCGGTAGCGCGGCCCTCTCGGTGTGGGGCGGCATGGATCGGGCGTTGGGTGTCGCGGATGCAGCACGAAGGCGACTCCCGCGAGCGTGGGGCAGCTAGGCAGCAGGGATCCCTCTAGCAAATCCGATGAGTCTAGTGGTGCACTGGTGTTCCCGACGGTGAACAGCGGCGGCGCAGTGCTAGCACCAACGTGCGGGGCGGATCAGGGCGATGCCATGCCCAGATCCAAGCCTGTTTGGGCTTTTTTTATTTTTCAAATCGATTAACCGTGGCGGTAAATCCCAACCGCCATGATTAATCATGATTAACCGTGACCTTTGCTTGACGGTGGTTGCAAAAATCACACCGTTAATAAAAAACCCTGCCACTATTAAAGTTTATGTACTAGTTTAACCCGATGAAGGTTGTCAGGCTATCTGCATAACCTCTCATTTGCCCACCCAACCGCATTCCTTCACTGGCCGGTCGGTGGTGCCACCATCGGCCGGTCGGTGGTGCCACCATCGCCTTGACCCACATCACCCTCACACCCTCCACCACCGCACCGTCAGACTAGCCTTCTTCTCCAGCAGTCCCTCTAGGCCCACATAATTGAAATAAGCTTCTAAACTGCACAACGTAACCTAACGCTAACCTTTCCAGAGTTAGGGAAGAAGATAATGTGGCATTCTTAGATTGGGCAGAAAATTAGAGCGAGAGGAGGCCTTGAATCACAGGTGTATATTTCACTCTGGCGTACTTACGTGTGCAACAAAATGGCTATCTGTTTAAACAATATTGTATGTTTCACTCTGGGTTGAGCATCCGTGTGGCTCGCGCTATGATCGTAGAGATCTTAGTATACATGAAAGGGTCCAAGAAGTGAGAAGACCGTGGTTGTTACTGTAGAATATGACTAATTTCAATGTCTGCCCCTAGAATTGGTTAAGAAATAAGCAGTCATGTTATGTAATTTATAGGGATGCTACATGTATCTTTTAATTTGTAGCCGCACAAAGTACTGTCTCTACAAATTATCGTTTTGGTTTTTTTATACATAATTTGTGTTATGTATCCATCCAGGTGCATACTAAAAGTTCTGAGTTAAAAAAAATTCAAAACGACTTACTCCCTTTCTCCCTAAAAAAGTGCCATTCTTGATTTCAAGGAAGTCGAACACTATTAATTTTGATAAAAAAATGTATTATATTATATTTATTATGCATAATTAGTACCATTGGATAAATCGTTAAATATTTTTTATAATACACTTACTTAAAATATATTATTAATATTTTCTATAAACATAGTTAAACTTAAATAAATGACCGGCAAGTGATACTCTTTTTTAGGGCATAGGGAGCAAAATGTGAAAAAGAAGATATTTGAGTGCTTGTGCTCCCAGTGCTCCTATGCCAAACTCATGCACAAACTGAGCATGCAAAGGTTTAGAGCATCTCTAGTAGCTCCCCTTTCTCATCCCTCATCCCCATAAACCTGCCATATTGGGGGAGATAGACCAATTTTACTCCTCCAACAGCTCCCCTATATGATCTCCTTTTTATTGATGATCACCAATATATCCTCCATCTCCCCTCATATAAAGGGAGTTTGCATCTCCCCCATAGCTGGGTCCACCACTAACTTCATCATCTTCCACACCATGCATGACTATCACCTTTTTCTGACAGGTGGACCCTATATGTATTGGGGAAGATTATTAGTGATCTGTTGAAGCATCTCCTCTAATATCCTAGAAAAATAGTATTGGTGATATCACTTTATTGGAGATGAAATATTGGTGAGCAGATGCTCTTAGCTCGGTCCTAGCTGCGCCGGTGAAAACTGAAAAGTGAAAAGGCCCTTGGGCTGCGCTACTGCGCTAGCTTATCTTGATTGGCCTGAAAAAGAAAAGAATCACCACGGAGAGATCCAGACAAGGGACAAGGAAGCTGCATGGTTTCTTTGTTTTCACTCGATCGGCGCCGGACGGCCGGAGTCTGCAGGAGAGCCAGGCGCCGCACAGTCTAGGTGCGCGCTCGGCTTTTGTTGCGTGCGCAGCGCCGGTGCAGGCTAGCTCCGATCCGTGGTCGTCTCGCCTTTCCTTTCGCGTGTGGTTGGCTTTGCTCGGTGCTCTGTACTTTAGTAGTGCATGCAGCTGCAAGCGGCGCGGCCGGGCCCCGGATCGTATCTTGCAATCTCTGAGGAAAGCTAAAGCTTGAGACGGAGCTTTTGGAGCTGGTGGTCTCTAGCTCGCTAGGTACTCCTACAGTACATGGCTTGCCTTTTTGTGTCCACTCCAGCCCTGATATCAGTTAGCATTGGTTTCGCTCCTTTTCCTGACGTTCTCAATTCCTGTGCGTGGTGCAATCAGTTACTGTAGAGTTTCATCGGAATTCGCTAACTATACTGTCATCGGCGAATTACACGGGCCTGCACTCATTTTCTACGTGCATGGAGAAGGTTTACACGCCCTCTTATAGACCTAATTAAGTTTACAGTGATTTACCTCATGCATCGCACTTCTTCGCGTTTCTCTACTGTTTCAAGCCGACTTGTTCAGTTGAAGTCGAAGATATGAATGTGCAATTTCCGTTTACGATCTAGTCATCTAGAGATCAAAGTATCAAACATTGGAGGATTTTCAAGGGTTGTCCAATGATCTGGGGCACAGAGGAAAGTTGGCCAGCCGACCAACTTGAAGATGGTAGGGCAAGCACCAAAGCAGTGGTGACACACTGGTCATGGGCAAAGTCAATAAACCGTCAATAGGAATAACGCCATGCATGCCACACTACTCCTAAGTTGTTATAGCCCTTAAGCTGAAATTCAACATCCTTGGTATTTTTGTTATATATGTTTGTTTTAGGAATACGAGAGCTCAACCTCTACTGGAAATAGATTTTAAAAAGAAAAAAATAAGTAAAAAGTTTGAACATAAGAATGAAAAAACACAATTACACGATATTATTTAGCCATTCTAGTATATATGAAATTACCAACTTTGGATGTTATGGATTTTTATATAATGGAAACAAATCTTATTTCATCCCTAGAGGAAGGAATCAAACCCACTTATTATAGGACGAAGTTGTCACGCGGCTCATTACACGTTTCCACCGCGCATGATCCTTCTCACTGCGATCTCCCGCCAATGCCGTTGGGCACTGGTGACATGCTGCATTGCCCGTTCCTCGCCCCCACCCACACCCACCGACCTTATTGCCCTATGCTAATCTGTCTCCTTTGCTAACTGATCATTGACAAACCTTCTTCATCGCCCCTAATACGTCTAAGCCGCCGCCTCCACCCACTCTAGGCCGGCGACGCTCCGTACCTCACCACCGAGCCAACTTACTATCAGGTTATAGGTCAAGGGAAGAAGCAAATCCTAATTCTGGAGGAGGTGCGCGATGATGGATGCCCTACAGCCTACAACGTGGCATCACGCGTTTGCACGAGCACATAGACCACCAGATGCAAAGTGGGTTTTGCGTATATTATAGCAAGTGGCCAAAGCCGCTCAAACCAACTATATATAGCAAGTTTGCTTACAATTTGAAACTCATATGTTAAAAATAAATGGCCAACCGAAAGATGAGAAGAACTGCATGCATGGCTGCAGTTCGAGGGCTCGATAGACTTTGAAGATGCTTGTTATTGTGTCCTCAACCTATAGACGAATCGTTTCAAAAAAAAAAAACCTATAGCCGAATCTAATAGCGTAAGCGTAGCCAGTGAGTTTCGTGAACACAAAATTTCTAAAATGCCCATCTCATGCTTTATATCCTTGGATGGTAAGAGGTTGTTGTTCAAGCTTATTATCAACCGTTGAATAGTGTTTTAATCTCATAAAAAACCAACCATTTTAGTTTATTAGCCGACTTATATGTTCGGCCAAACAGGCTCAGCTTCTTTGTTGTCCAGATATTCGTGCCACGAAAAAATGACTTCCATGAATTATGGTAGAGTTGATTTCTAACGCTAGGTCAAAGAGCCCAAAAATTTAGTTATTTTTAACTAAAAAATGAGTGACCCGCCTAGGCCTGTGCCTAGTCTGACTTCGCTTATTGGACAATAATGGACACAGAAGTTAATTTGGTCTAAAAATTCCAGGCTTGTCCTCAGTACAGTTTGCTATGCCCAGCGAATCCATCGATCTGTTGCTTATTTGATGATGAAGTAGCAGATGTGAACTAGGTAGAGTTGCTTACTACTACATTCTAAATGGCATATCGTTCTACAGAAGACTACTACAAAGTGCACACTTTACAGTTAAGATGACAATGAGTATCCAAAACTCGAGTATCCGACAGGTTCTACCCGACAAAGAGACGGATATGGATGAATTTTTCTACCCACTAGAGGCAGAACCCGGGGGGGTTGGTAGGGGCCGTGCCCCCCTCCCAAAACAATGAATTTCTTTTTTACTATAAAAAAATTTCATAAAAAATTCAATATTTTATCAAAAATTTAATAGAAATTCAATTTTTCATCAAATCAATAGAAATCTATTTTTTTTATCAAAAATTCAATAATACATCACAAAATTTTTTTTTTTTTTTCACCTATTTATGATGTATCTTTTATTGCTTGGTCCCCCTTATTTAAGAACGCTGGTTCCGCCACCGATATCCACGAGTGTGTTAAATCATCTACCCATCGGGTACGTGGGTACGAGTGCGGGTGCATATTATCCATACCCGTCTATCCGTGGGTAATAATTACCCACACATATAACTAATAATCCTATCAAATTTGGCCCATATAAACAAGTATTTAGGCTAGCTCAACTGAAACCTATATATATATATATATTGAATTACTGCTAATGTATATACATTTTTGTGCATATGTATTGAATTAATTATTACTAAATGTTTGAATTAATGAAGCAAAATTTATGTCATGTTGGGAGTGTTCTTAGGTACAGGTTACTTATCGGGTAGCATTTACCCGACGGATGTGGGTATGGAAGGATTTTTCTATCCATGTACGGATATGGGTAAAATTTTACTTAAGTCTATATTTATTTGTGGAAACTTCACAGTCCATCTGAAACGGGAAACCGCTCAAACACACAAATATGGCAAGACTTAACGGGAAGGAAACCGCTTCAAACTGCAAAGCATGAAGCAAAAGCCCATGTGCGAATCACGAGCCCATCTGAAACGTCCACATTCCACAGTCCACACCGCACGCAGCCCGTCGCGTACAGCTCCCTCCTGTTGGACCCTCCAAACACCAATCAAGGCCCGCAACACTCGGCCCAACCGTTCCGTTTTGCAGTAGGCCCAGCACCACCGGACCGATCTGCTGCGACAGCCCGCAGTACCAGACCTTACGGTGGACCGCTGCGGGTGGCGGCTCCTCCCAGCTTCTGGGGCGCGCGACCAGTAAAACCTGGCCAGCTCATCTGCTCTGGCAGCCTCGTCCGGACTCTGGACCCTACGCTCTCGCCGTCGCCGAGCACAGGACCGGGACGCCATAACGCCTCCAGAGCTCTGCTGCAGTCACATGGCCAGATCCTCAGCCGCAGAACCGCGCCCGAGCCATCCGTGACCGTGAAGACGGGCCACTTTACTACGCTGTGGGGGACTAGGGATCCAGATCAAGACATCAAGTGGACGCCGACCCCTACCGATCGAATTGCCGCAGCCTGCAGGGAACTCTCGCCAAACCGGGGATAAGCCGGAACACGCATGCGTCCGCATATCTAGGTTTGCCGCGGACGCGGACGTCTTTCTGCTCGGTTTTTTGTGTGGCCGGCCCCTGTGTTTTTCGGACTCCAGTTCCGTGCCGGAATCGGATTGTGTACTGTACAGCTGGTGAAGAAGATAGGCATGCCACTCGTTGTCCGTGTCATATCTCCTGGAGCAGTTGGTTGGCTGCCTGCCTTCTCTCTCTCTCTATACAGCCAATCGCGAGCGACGCTGCCATGGAAGCTGGGAGGGAAGGAGCACGTGCCCGCTCAGAACCCACCACAATCGCCTGTGCCTTTTTTTTCCAGCTCACATGCCGCGGACGACGCTGCTTCGCCTCGCTACAGCTGCGGCTGCTTCGACTTCGTCGACGCGCGCGTCCTCGGCTTCCGCGGCGCGGCGGCGGCTGTACCCGTCCTCAGACGGCGGTGGCGGCAGCAGCGAGGAGCACGCGACCGCTCGGCGGGACGATGAGCTTCTCCCGCCGCCCCAGCCTCACAGGCCGCACCCCGATGTGCGGCGGCTGCCTCGCCGTGGACGAGGAGAGCATCGGTGAGCATGGATAGATAGTATAGTACTCCCCGTGTTCTCTTTCAAACATAAATGAGTGCCCTTGTTTCTTGTTTTACTTTTCTTTCTTTCTCGCCACTGCGATCGTCTTCGTTTTCGCGTGCAAGAGCATCGTCGACCAAGCTCGCTCATTGTTCAATGGCGGGTCATGGTGACCACATTCTCCTTCCAATCAATCGTAGAGTACGTCTTCTACAGTGACTTTTGCATTGCAAAACGACACATGCGTATGGGCATGGGCACAACCGCCCAAGCAAATCCAATCACTCTACCGTGCTGGTTGCCACGCTATCTGTAGACCATTGATTATTGCGGTAAGGTCCCGCGGACCCACCGCGACCGCTCCAATAACTCGGGAATTCGACGGTCAGGATCCTTCCACCGCACATCCAATCCGACGGCGGACACGCCATCCGCACGTCCCGCGCGGTCCGTCGGTCGCCCCTAGGCCCCACACAGTCACATCGAGCCATTGAAATTTCAGTCACCTCCAGACACTTCAATCACGCTAATTAATTACTTTCCCCGAAAACAAAATAAAACAATTAGTTAAAAAACCACCAGCCTCGACCTCGATTCCTCCGCCCCATCGCCGTCGTCTCCTCCTCCTCCGCCTCCTGTCTGTCCGCCCCCCACCTCCGCTAAAAGCCCCCCGGCCAGCGGCCATTGCCGCACCGAGCTCCCCAATTCGAATGCCACAGACCCGGACACCACGACGCCCACCCCCGTGCGCACATGGCTAGCGGCGTCCTCCACCGCTCCTCCGCCTCCCTATGTCTCCGCCCCGCCGCCAACTCCGGCCGGGGCCACGGCGCGGTGATGGTGAGCTGCTCCCGGCTCGCTTCCCCCCCATTTCTCGGGGTTTCCGATTCGCTGAGATTCCTACTGTTGATCTCTTTCTGGGGTTTTCATTTTCTGGGGTGCCGCAGATCGGTGATTCCAGGACGCAGCACGCTGCTGCTCTGCGGCTCGGAGGATCTAGCCGGTGAGTCGACTCGATCCCGTCTATAATTTCTGCAGCTTTTAAGTTTGGATGAGCGATCAGGCCACGCAACTGTCCGTCTTCATGCTTCCATTCCTTCCAGCGTCTTCGGCGCAACCTCCCCTGTATCCTTATCTAAACTGTTATCTGAACTTTTGGGTGGAACTCCAATTGCCTGTAGCTTGATCGGTTTGCTTGATGTAGTACGTTTCTATAGGCTAAGCTAGCCTCCTCGGTGGCTGTACTCTGTAGCTTAGCTTGGTGAATTATGCTGAGCAAGAGATGAGATCCGAATTGGGAAATTGTATTTCTGGGGTTGTGGGGCGTTTAGCACCTTAGCTTAGTCAACTGTTTGGTTCTGCAACTTAGATCAGCGTTACACTTTCTTACGATTTGGATGTGGATTTGAATTTGCAGTAGCCTGTAGTACACTTTTGTCAGATGGAAACACTAATGGTAGATGGATATACTTGTTTTCCCCTGTGTGGATTGATATATTGTAAGTGCTCCTTAAGTTGGTGCTTGGTACAGCTGGACTTGGATTTTTTTTTTTTTATTGTTATTGTACTCACGATCAGTTCCAATTTAAGCTTATCCTGAAACATCTCTTTCACATAATTATATATTCAATATTATCAGCTAGATAGTGGTTTTCTGCTGTTGTCCTGAGAGGCTGAGATAGTTGCCGAGTGGTGAATTAGAACAACAGTGCACTGACTTTCTCCAGGGTGGGCATTCAATTTACACCATCTGTGGACCATTAATTACCTTTTGACTTTTGTCAAAGTCATATTTCTACAGTGTTGGCATCTCCAGATATTAGATAAACTTACATGGATTTTGCCAGTCAGGATTTTCCGTTTTCTTGTATGCTGAATAAACTTACTACCAGAAAAAAAAAAACATCATTGTGATACTCCAGAGATCACCTTGGCCTCCAGTGCACCCAGTTCTTATTAATAAATGTCCTTCTACAGGAGAGAGTTATTATCTGTCACAATGGCCTCCAGAGATCACACTGGCTTGACCCGACAACTTCTGGATTTTCAACATGATACAATGGATGAGGTAGGTGCAGAACACGATCCATTCACGGATTTGAAAGTGAGATTCATGGACTTCAAACATAGAAACTATGTGTAAGTGGATCATGAAGTACAAAACATATCGTTCACCTTAATATTTCACAGTTTTTTTTTTTGTTGACATTGCTATATCTGGAACTTTGGACAGGGAAAATTTTTCAAATTACCAAAGTCTTGCTCAGCAGCAAACACCGAAGGTACATGATAATGACTTTGATAGCAAATCATTTTAACATTGGCATCACGAGCCTTATGGGATTACTTTTGGTTTTCTGTTCTTGTGTGCAGTTCATGGTGGTTGCTTGTGCTGACTCCAGGGTCTGCCCTACTGCTGTTTTGGGGTTTCAGCCTGGGGAAGCATTTACAGTTCGTAACGTGGCAAATTTGGTACCACCATATGAGGTATTATAAATTTTGCTCATCTTTACGTTGTGATTGACGCTTAAAGCAATGCAATTCCTTTGTGGAAGTACTGACAGTAAACAAAATGTTGCAATGCCAGCATGGAGGGTCAGAGACTAGTGCTGCGCTAGAGTTTGCTGTGAATACACTCCAGGTATGAGTTTATTGTGTGTTTCATTAATGATTTGTATTTTTTTCCCTATTTCTCCCTTTTTGCTGAAGGAACGTAAAGCATTCTTGAGACTTACACATTTACCTTCATTTCCTCAGGTAGAAAATGTACTGGTGGTAGGTCACAGTAGGTGTGGGGGCATCCAGGCACTAATGAGCATGAAAGATGATTCTACCTCTGGGTAAAAGTTATAGCCATTTCTTCATTACATGTTCTTTTTTGGTGTATGTTTAGACTAGTCTCTGAATTTCTTATTTTATTGACACAGAAGCTTCATAAAAAACTGGGTTTCAATTGGGAAGAGCGCAAGGTTAAGCAATTTAAAGCTGCAGCTGGAAATTTGAGTTTTGACATGCAGTGCAAACATTGTGAAAAGGTGATTCTTGGGTGGCGTGTGTTCACGAGCCTCTTTTTTTATTATTCACAAAAATATTGCCCAATGTAGTGCACACGATCAGTCAATTCCATGGCTTTTACTAATAGTTCCATTCATCTCAATATCTTGCCTGCTGATACTATTGCTATACCCTGTTCTTAGTTTGTATCAATACTAGGATTAGATTTGGATGTCTTATTCAATTCAAATTTATCTGGGCAATATGTTGGTTTTCTTTTGTTCAAGGTTTATGTAGTCATGGTATGATATTACTAAGCACCGTTATCTGACATGTATCAATTTTGTCTTTTTGTTACAGGAATCAATAAATAGCTCTTTGTTGAACTTATTAACATACCCATGGATAGAGAAGAGGGTGAATGAAGGTACTTTGAATCTTCATGGAGGCTACTACAATTTCGTTGATTGCACATTTGAGAAGTGGACATTATTATACCGTGAAGGGTTGGAAGGTGGAAGCAAGTATGCTATAAAGAATCGGTCCACCTGGTCTTGAGTCATGAAGGCCTTATTTACTTGGGTAAAATTCACTCTGTGCCCTGCAGTTCAGCATGGTTTTGCTTTGCCACTACGTTGTTCACTTCCATTGCACCTTGCTCCATTGTGGTATTGATGTTCTGCAGAAGCGAGTCCCTGTATCAAATAACTGTTGCAAGGCTGTCGGCATCGTCCATTGCCCTGCATGGCGCAATGGCACTAGCATGTCAGCTTGAACTGTGTGTGGTTGTATTGCATACACATGCGCAGGCACATCTGCATTGTAGTAGTTATTTGATACAGGAACTCGCCACCGTAGAAGTACAAAACCCCAGTGGAGTGAGGCGCAACGCAATGAACAATATGGAAGCAAAGTGAAAGTCTGTCGAACTGCCGGGGGCAAAGTGGATTTTATCCAGCTACTTGTGTGTTGTTTTCCCGGTTGTACCAATAGGAAAATACGAATAAGCTGCAGGATGGGTCATAGTGCATGTAATTGTCGCCACATTTGGCGTTGCCTTGTTATTGTAACATTTGTACCATTGTATCATTATAACTGTGAGATACAAAAATTATACGGCCTCGTCAAATTTCTTGATGACAGTGTTGTTCCTTCGGAAGAGTCGGCAATGGAAATTCTGTGATATACTTATGTTACAACTAATAAAGGTACGAGTAGCACCGTAGCAGACATGCCACACAGTCCTTCCCTTTCCCTTCTGTCTCCCATCACTCACTCACTTGTACAATGCCACTGTCCTTCCTACTAAACCCTGGCGAGGTGCGGCGAGAAGCGCTGCCTCTTGTAGCACTCGGCGCCGAGCATCTCCTCCCGGCTGAGCAGCACGGCCCGGAGCGCCGCCTGCAGCGCCGGCCGAGACGACGCCGTCGACGTGCCCTCGCCGTCGTGCTGCTGCCCGCCAACGTCCAGCTCCAGGACGCTGCGCGTCCTCCCGCCGACGGTGGCTATCTCGGCACGCACGGCCCTCGCGCTGACGGACCGCACGGCGCGGCCCAGCTCGGACATGAGCCCCGGGCGGTCGGCGCAGCACACCCACGCCCTGACGCGCCTGGTGCTGCTACCGCTGGCGGCGGCCCTCGCCCTGCTCTCCCCGCCGTGGCAGCAGCAGTGCAGCTGCTGGCCCTCCTCGACGCCGACCTCGTCGCCTTCCCCGGGGACGGCCACGGCCGCGCCCGCCGCCGCGGCGTCCGCCTCGCCCCGCAGCTCCCGCACGTGCCGCACCACCTCGCCGAGCAGCGCCGCCTTGTCCATCTGCATACACGCGTACGTAACCGTCGTGTTCGCTACATGCGCGGCGCATGCATATGCATGCGTTGGATTGGATGAACTGCCACCAGCACGGTGAGCTCTGAAGAGCAGGGACGACGTCAGTCAGGCTTACCCGCGACGCCGCAGGGGAGGAGGGTGCGGAGCGTGGCGAGGTGGGCGTTGATGCGCTGCCGCCGCTTCCGCTCCGCCTCGCTGTGGCTCCTGCTCGTCCCGCTCCGCGTCGTCGTCGCTGCCGGCGGCGGTGAGCCCTCCCGTCCACCGCCACCTCCGCTGCTGCTTCGTCACTCTCGACAGGTGCCATCGTGTTGCTCGAGCCTGAGCTGGGTTGCTGCTTTTATTTTCAAAGGAAAAGAGGCGGGAAGCCGATGGTGGCTCGAGTAACGTGCAAGCACGGCAACAAGAAGCTACTAGTTCAGACGTGTCTGGCTCTCGTTTCCGGGTGCCGGACTGCCGATCGATCGATGGAGCCGTTAAATAAGGAAGGCCCGCGGCGAGCTGCCGACACTGCTCGGCTGCGCCTGCGAGCCGCGACGCAGGCGCCGGCACACGGCACCACGGCAGCGGCTGTGTGTGTTGGCGCATCGGTCTGCGGCGCGGTCGGTCGGGTCTGGAGGAGAAAAGTTGCATTGCATGCGGTCTCCGTCGGTTTGACGACTTTTCTCGCCGGGCGAAAGGCGATCGATCGATCGGCCGGCAGCGGCGACTGCAGCCGCTTCACGTCTGTCGCCGAGGCTAAACCACCGTGTGTATCAAACATATACTACCTGTTACCTGCCCGAGTTTCCGCCGTGATCGCTGCTTCGTCCCACGGGCCTCTGCATATTAATAAGCGTGGTTTGCCGGAGGCAGATCGGGGCAGTGAAAAAAGCGTCGGCCGACACGGCGCTGCGCCGCGACAGTTGCTGCTTTGTGTGTTCCCTGATCGTGTTAAACCACCGTCTGATACGAATGCCGGTTCTCGCCTTCTTCTCGGAGCATACGAGGGTACTTGCCCTTGCTGCACGATCCGGTCGGTCCTATATGCAAGTGGCATTTCCTGCGCGACGTGTCCATCCGTTCGTACGGTACAGCACAGGGGAAGTTACCATTGGCCACCGCATCAAGAATTTCTCGAGCTTAAAGGGGAAGACGAACTTAGGAGTTGTTTAGTACATTTGTTCCGGCTGTCGCAGATGACCTACCGAGCGTACTGTCTACTCCTACTACATGACATGAGCTCTGTTGTGCTGGCCTGGCGCTTGCGTTGCGTGCGCTCCCAAGGCCAAGTACTGTACTCCTACTGCTGTAGGAAAACGGGCCCCGTCCAAGAGCACTGCTCGGCGTAAATCCCCCAACAGTGGGTCAAAACTCCTCGAGCTTTTGCCGTTGCTTCCCAAGATCCAGTAGTAAAATGTCGAGGCGGCCAGCTTTTTTTCACCCCGCCGGCCGGCAAAACGATGAACAAAAGCGGGTGTGGACGGGCGACAAGAGATGACCACTCGCTTTAACCGTGCCCTCCATCTCCATGGCTGGCTGGCCCCGACGCCACGCACTGTAACAGCGAGCAGCGAGCAGCGAGCGCCCCCGCTTTCGGTTTACAGAAAGCGAGCGAAGCCGAGCGAGCAACAAAAAGCGAGGTGAAAAGTTGCTCCTACTACACCACCACGCCGTCGTCGCCGGCGCAATGCCAATGCAACCACATCATCATGATGTGTAGTACTACAGTGTGGCCTCACGTCGTCTCCGGCGGTCTTTGCCGGCCGGGGTCCGGCCCGGGGGGGCCTTGGGGCCATGGCATCGACGGGCGGCACGGCATCATGCGCGCATCTCGAGACGGGCGGCCAGCAGGAAGATGACATCGTGCACGTACGTGAGGGGGACACGGACGCCTGGCCTTGAATCCCTTTTGCTCCGTCTGCACCCAGCACGCAGTGTAGCCAACAGGGGGTGTCTGCAGGCTGCAATCCTGCTGCCGTCAATGGCGTGCAGTGCAGGGGTCCTCTCCGGAGGAGGCATCTCGTCACATTGGTTTGCTTGCCGTTGCCGACAGGCCGGGGCGGTCGCGAGTACGTCGTTCGTTGCAGGCATCGATCGCGTCCGTCGGTCGTCGGAGAGAACACAGCAGCCCCTCTGGCGACGTTGGGTCCGCAAGGGACGATCAGCGAGTCGTCGTCCAACGCCGTTTGGGGTCCGGCCGATTGATCCTCGGACATGAACTGCTGCCTGCTGGTGAGAGTGAGAGGCTTTGAGCATCTCGCAGTCGTAGCACGGCAGCAGTTTTACAAATGCCAGATTCTGAGCAATTTGGCTCCTCAAGTATACTGCTATTGGGTACGAATTGTTATCACCATGAATTGAGTTACCGTGAGTCCGTTGGATCATGGATTTGGATCCTCAATTCCTCCTGTTAAAGGAAGGGTCAATTGAACAAATGCCCAGGAAAATGCATCGTGCGACGCTACTGCCAATAATAATCAAACACTATTCTAAGCCCCCTTTGGAACATAGAATATATGATTTAGGAAGGAATTTTATAGGATTACAAACTTATAGGAATTTTCCCTATACAGCCTTTTGAAAAGAAAAAAAAAAAAAAAAGGATTGGTCATCCACTCATCCTACAATCCTAGAAAATTCCTATAGAATGACTCTAATTCTGGAGGCAATCTAACATGAGATCAGTTTATTTGCTCTAATTCCAAAGAGCATCCAGACAGCCCCTTTTCAACAATTCATGCAATATCATTTGACATCCACTAGTCAATAGTCGCGCCAACCAATTCTATGGTTTCCATAAATAACCAGAAATATAATCTACCGCAGGGAAACACGGAAGAGAGCACTGTCGACAACACACTTGTTAGTGGTTACAGTAGAATCAGTGAATTCAAGCAGATAAAACTGCAATGGCCTGACTCAAATGTTCCTGCACTGCTTCAATACAAGCACTATAAACTGAGTAGCTATGATCATTCGTCAGCTAGAACTTTACCCTCGCTCATTGTTGCTCATCTTCCATAGCACAGGGGGCACTTGCAGACCTGTAACTCCGTTCCCCACCAACTCGCTATCGCTTGACTCTTAGATACAGCACCTGCTATATGTTTGAGCATGCAGGTGCAGCATTTCCTTCATTCTTTGGACCAAAAGTTGGGCAACATTTCTTACCGACAAAAAACCCAGTAGACATCATTACTTCACTCAAACTTAGTGCAGTACTCATAATCTGAATACTCCACAGGAACTCAGACTAACTGCACAAAATAATTTAACAGAGGAACTAAATATTAAAGAAGAAAGCATGAACGATCTGCAAACATATTTGATTCAGAACAGCCTATCAACTAAGCAAAAAGAACGAAAAAAAAAGGTTTAATGGAGAAGATACAATCATGATAAGAGCATGCACATTTAGTCTTTTATAACAGTTCGCTAGGATTTTCTTAAACAAGCATCACAATGAGTGAAATTAGAAACTGCTAAAACTTAGAAGGAAATATATATTGATCATGAAACATTGCAATAAGGACAGCCAAAGTGTAAAATTCTGGTACTGAAAAGTGTCATAAGAACAACTTGCATTAAAAAAAGTAGAGCTTTAAACCATCCCATTTATTGCAGCATTCCTACACAGGGCGGGAGCATAGCACCAAACACAAATGTACAATATAAACTGTATCTAGACAGCTATCATTTTAGATCAATACAACTGTCGGCAGCAGTAATTTGACAAATATGCAAATACAACAGCTACAGCTAAAGCATAATGGCAAGTAAGGCAATGGGGACAAACCAGAGATTAACATTATAATCTGAGAAAAGAAAGAATTCTTCCATTGAAAAGATATCTTTCAACAATAAAATTGCCTTGCTCCACCTTAGAGATCCTGGTGAGAATTCAACCTGCAGATGAGTGCTTCAGCTGACTACAATGGCGGTGTGAATGCATATCTCTGTTAATCCATCTGATCTATGATGATAACTATCATGTTCATCATTAGCATTCATAATTTATTCTTGTTCTTGCTACCCTTGGGGCGACCACGCTTCTTCGCACCCACCTTCACTCGCATCGGCTTCGCCGGTGGTGTCACTACCGGCACCTCTACTGGTACCTCTACTACTGGGGCACTAACTGGTGGCATCCCATTCTGAGCATTACCTTTCACACCACCTGTGCTTCCAAGCCATGGCGCATTCAGCTGATCTAGTCCTGATGGCTGTGCATTCACCATTCTTTCAAAGCCAGGACACCCAGGGAACCCAACGGGGAAGAACCCCCAAGTGCAGTAATACATGTCGGTGCCCGGCACAATAGGCGGTGGCTCAGCCATTGCCTTGGCCACAAATGGCTGGCGGCAGCTGGGGCACAGCAACTTGCACGTCTCATATTGGCAGTGGAACTGGTGAATGTGGCAGCAGGCCGAGCAAATTGTCCAGAATGTTGATGAAGGTGCCGCACCAGACTTCACTGCTGGGACAGTTGCAGCCACCGGCGTTTCCGGAGCAGTTGGCTGCAGCGTACTTGACCTTGTTGGGGAACAACAGGTGGTGGTGGAGTAGGCCGTGGAGCGGCAGCAGCCGGCGGCGGTGTTGACCGTGTTTGAGGAGCAACCGGTGGTGGTGGAGTAGACCGCGGGGCAGAAGCAGCCGGCGGCGGTGTTGACCGTGTTTTGGCGGCAACCGGCCGCTGAGTTTGCCGTGCAGGGGTAGCAACCGGCGGTGATGTTGCCCGCGGATGGGGAGAAAGCAGCGGCGGAGTCGACCGCGGGGAGGGAGCAGCAGGCAGTGGATTTTGCCGCGGAGACGGAGCAGCCACCGGCGGAGTTAGCCGTGCAGGCAGAGGTGACTGCGAGTGCGGCTGCGGTAGATTTGGAGGCGATTGGTACGCGCGAGCTGCTGCTGCGGCTGCGGCATCTAGCTCCGCGTCGAGGGCGGATTTAAGAGCGGGATCAGAGAGGAAAGCCCAGGCATCGGCGACGAGGCGGGCGGCTTCGGCGAAGGCCAGCGAGCAGGGGCTGTCGGGGTGGGAGCGATTGAGGAGGAAAGAGAAGCGGCGGTAGTGCGAGTGGATGGCCTCCGGTCGGCGTGACGCGGGATTTGCGGGGTCGAGATCAAAGGACGCTGTAGGGATCAGGCTGACCGTTGGGGCGGCGGCGCCGCTGAGCTGCCAGGAGGGAGGTGGCGGCGGCGTGGAGGTCGTCGGCGCCCGGGGTGTGGGGATCGGCGGCCAGGGCCTGCGAGGCGAACTGCTTGCACCCTTCAAGGTCGCGCGCCACCAGGAGCTTCTCAGCCACGCGCAACCACTGCTCCGCCGACTGCCGCGAAGCGCCGGCGGCGGCGGCGGCGGACGGATCCATTGGGTGGGTAGAGGATGGTGGACTGGGGTTAGTGGGGAACTCGTAGATCGGGTGGAAACAGCTGTGTGGACGTAGCAATGTTCCGAAGTTTACAGCCAGACCTCGGGTAATTAAAGACATGTTTACAGTAGGCAAATTTTGCTAAGTGACATTAAACCTGACAATAATGGGGCGTATCCAGGTGCAAACTAACTTCAGAAAAAAACCCAGAAACCACGGTAAACAAGTCGCCTAAATTCACCAAAAAATCTCACATGTAGATGATATGATGATACACAAAGTTGTAGAAACTCGATTTTCGTTTGTGAGATATAAAAATAATAAATTTAAAGCTAAAAGTTGTCAGGATGATTTGGTAGAAATTTGTTATTTTTATATCTCACAAACGAAATCGAAGCTTAGACATGATATTTTGCAAAGTTGTGTATTATCATATCATCTACATGTGTGATTTTTTTTGATGAATTTAGACGACTTTTTTACTATAGTTTGCACGAGTTTTCACAGAAAGTTAGTTTGCACTAGATACGTTCCCGACAATAATTTGGGTTAAGCCCGGTTTTTTAGTCTGATTTTGTTTTTGGGCTGTATTGGTTTGTGGTGAAACAGGCTAAGAAGGCTGTTGGACTGGTTTGGTTTGGGTCTTATTAAAATGGGCTGATTTAGTTTGACGATCAATAATAGAGTTAACAATGAGTTTTTATTTCTATCTATTCATTTTTTGTTTTTACTTATGGCTAAATATAAACAATAGCATAAGGTGCCAGTGAAAGTGGGTTGGAAATATATTTTAATGCGTTGAGCATACAAGTGGTTTGGTTTAGTGTGGATGATTGAAGTCACGATCTAGTTTGGTTTGAATTTGACTTTCACATATACATATTTTGGATTAGTGCGGGTTTGGTTTGGATCTCGGCCCACTGTCAGCTTTAAGTGACATCACTCGTATTTGATGTATTTAGTTGGAGTACACCGTTTAATTATAAAATTTATATGGTATCATTATAAAATACTTCTTTGCCATCAGACAACTGTTAACTTATTTATTTTTACAAGACTAATGGATACACCCAAATTGCTCATATGCTTATCTTTTTCTCCTCGTGACTACTCTCACTTATCCTCGGCTGCCCACCGCCACCGATGTGGTTCCTCACTACATGCGATCATTCTCGCCTCCGCCCGCGCTCCACATTCTGCGGTGGCCTCACCCTAGCTCCCCACTAAGCATTAACACTCTCCGTCTTACTCCCGCTTTTACATCTTGTTCTTGTTCGCCCCTTCGAGTCACCACCTTCCAAGCTCCCCACTATCCATCGCCGCTCCCGCTGCGCCCCCCGCTTGCCCTTTTTTTTGCCATCGGGAGGATGCAAGCAATGACAACGATGCGAGAACTTCTCTCGACTCTACATCCTCATCGGTGCCACTATCATTGCTTTGATACCTTTTTAGGAAAAATAAAGAACAAAGGTGCCTCGACTGCATCCTCAATCTGTTGCCCAGCCACATGTCTTGTGTCTTCATTGCATGATGGCTCACCGTAGCCAACCAACACTAGTACA
>JADLZL010007703.1:0-12005 GCA_015844335.1 Chrysopogon serrulatus | reverse complement strand
CTAAATATATTGCTTTATCTATGCATCTCAACTAGACATAGTTTTTATCTAAATACATAACAAAAGTTATGTATCTAGGAAAAAAAAATCAAAACATCTTATAATTTAAAATAGAGTGAGTAATAACAAACTAAGTCTAAGTAATACACTTTCTACTGACTCATCACTGTCAGGTGTGAGCTTAGGATCTAAATAATGGTTGAGGATCCTCGTGATCCAACAGTGAGTACTGTTTCCACTGTTGGGCAAAGCCATGAGTGGACAAAGATAGTGGAATAATTAAAAGTAGTTAGGAAAAATGTAAAATTTATGTATGGAATCATATTTTGGGTGTATATGCTTGGTTTAAAATTTTCAAATGATTTTAAGAATGAGACCTATATATTGTTCACAAAATGGATACACCCCTAGACATAGTTCCATATAACCCAAGTCAACGTTTGAAGTTTTTGCGCTATAATCAATTTCAAACTCATATGGATCTTGAAATTTGATATAACCTTACATTTACCTAAGTCAATGTATTATATAGCTTTCCCTCAAAAATGTATGATATAGCTCTGCCTATAGGCATTTAACAGCTCCTGAGGTTAAGCTAGCTAGCTATAGCGGGCTGTAGCAAGCTAAAACAACCAAACTAAAACAACCAAACTGAAAATGAGTACAAATAGCAACATACTACATAAAACAGCTATAACCAGCTATAGTGACAACGTATAGCGTATTATTTCTTTAGTTGCCCCATGTTAATATAGATAACATATATAGCCCCATGTTCATATAGATAACATAGAACTAAGAAAAGAGTACAAACAAATAGAACAACATATTTTTTTCAAGGACAGGGCATATCACAAACACACCTTATTTTTTTCTTGGCATTTCTTAAACAAACCTAACATTTATACCACTTTTCATGAGAAAACAAGAATTAAAATATTTTTTTGCCAGGTCAAGGGCAAACAGCATCCCCATAACTCTAGAGTAGTAAAAAAAACAATTTACATTATGTCTAGTCTTTAGATACATGGTAAAAACTATGTATATAGAATGCTGGAAGGGACAATTTGCAGTGGTTAAAAAGATAAAAACGATAGAGTGATTTGATGAATAGTAATAATAGACTGAATCGTGTTTGGCGAGTTGGCCACTTAAACCTGTGGGGTGGCCACCTATATTTGTGGGGTTTGTTGGTTTTTCTTGTCCTCATAATAGACAACTTAATGTGCTTTCAAAAGATCAAATCTGAACTAGATCTGAAGTCCCGATCGATGTCGTCGATCGGAAGTTTGATCATGTCAAATTGTCCAGTCTCTGCAAGCATCAAACTATTGGTCTGGATCCAAAACTAACTGGAAGTTCTGATAGTGTCGATGTCCACGTCAAGCACAGTCGTAGCATATAGTTAACCTTTCGGATGATCTAGTTCTATCATCGTTTCTTAAAATTATTATTATGCCTTATTTACATGGGGAGAGGAAAGAGATTGAAAAGTCCTGTAGCACTTCATTTTTATTTGGTAAATATTGTCCAATCGTGGCCCAACTAGACTCAAAATATTCGTCTCGTGATTTACAACCCAACTATGCAATTAGTTATGTTTTTAATTTATATTTAATGCTCTTTACATGCGGCAAACAATTTGTGAGAGGAGAGAAATTGAAAATTCCTGTAGCATTTCGTTTGTTTGTGGTAAATATTGTCCAATCGTGGCCCAACTAGGCTCAAAAGATTCGTCTCGTGATTTACAACCAAACTGTGTAATTAGTTATTTTTTATTTATATTTAATGCTCTTTACATGCGGGTACAAATTGATGTGATGGAGAGAGAGTATAAAAACTTGTAAATCCAATGTGCATCTAGGCCTTGTTTAGATGGGGGGAAGAGAGAGATTGAAAAGTCCTGTAGCAGTTCGTTTGTATTTGGTAAATATTGTCCAATCGTGGTCCAACTAGGCTCAAAAGATTCGTCTCGTGATTTACAACCAAACCATGCAATTAGTTATTTTTTTTTTTTCTAACATTTAATGCTCCATATATAGGGTAGAAATTGATGTGATGGAGAGAGATTGAAAAGTCCTGTAGCATTTCGTTTGTATGTGGCAAATATTGTCCAATCGTGGACCAACTAGGCTCAAAAGATTCGTCTCGTGATGTACAACTAAACAGTGTAATTAGTTATTTTTTTACTTATATTTAATACTCTTTATATGCGGGTACAAATTGATGTGATGGAGAGAGAGTGAAAAAACTTGGAAGTTGGGAGGTAATCTAAACAAGGCCCTAAACAAGGCCTTAGTATAGTTGTCTTCTCTATATGCAGACAAACATCTGAAGTAGATGTCTCATGCTAGCTTAACTGGCAGTGCATTGTCGGAGACGCCGGACAGTCTGCTGGCTTCAGCTGGATCGCCAGACAAACAAACAGGAAGTGGTTTTGGAAAACAGCTCCCCCACGTCCGGTCGTAGTCCGAGAAACGACGGCACGCGCGCGTGGTATGCTGCCTGCCGCCGACTGATATGAATGTGATTGATCACTGATCCCGCCCCGACTGCTCCTCTGATCGATTTGCCTTGTCCGATCCGCACCCAAGTCGGCAGCAACGGACGCATCGGAGTCGGAGACGACAAAAAAAATGAAAGAAAACAACAAGAGGAGATGGAAACTGACTGTTGTGCCAGTGTTGCTCCACGAGGTCGTCGTACGCGATTGAGGAGGATGGCTGGATTGGATGAACCTTCTTTTAAATCTAGGGTTTTTTTTGATTGAGGCCATTACAATTCTTGGACTTTTGAAAAACGTCATTGGAACTCAGGTAATCGGAGAAACGCCATTGCAATTTCTTGGTTGCCTGAAGAACGCCACTATAATGCGCATGATGCGTATTTAGGCCCACCTGCAGTACGTATGTGTGCGAGGGACACGCCGCGGGCGTTTATTTGCCGTGCCCTCCGTTACTCGTCCGCCTCTCCTCCGTTCTCTCTGTCTCAAGACGGCCTTATCCCCTCCTCGTTCCCCATCCCAAACAAGAACACGACGAACCCTAGCCGCGCAATGGAAGGGGGCCTTGGCGGCGATTGAAGTCGGCGACGACGGATCGCACGCTGGCCAGCAGGCAGAGGCGCACACGCAGCGGGCGCAGCGGGGCGGGCGGCGGGCGGGGCGCGCGTGCAGCAGCGCCCGGGCGTGGCGCACGCGTGCTTCGGCCGTGGTGCGTGAGTGCGGCGTGGAGCGGCGCGACGCGGCACGTGCCGGGCGGGCGTTGAAGGCGGCGGGCGATTGAAGGCAGCCGGGCGCAGCGAAGTCAAGTGGCGGCGCTTGAGCGAAGTTCAGCGGCACTTGAAGGTGGAGTCGGCGGTGATTGAAGGGCCGGGCTAAGGCCGTGGCGCAAGAGGGATCTTGGAGGTGGCCGGGCTGCAGCGGCGAAGGGGAGGTGATGGAGCCCCCGTAACCCCCACTGCAGCAGTGATGGAGGACGACGGCAACAGGTATTGGGCTAGCATTCTTCATGTTGGTTTGTTCATGGTATTGAGATGACATGTGCTTGGTATCCTAGATGTACGCTGCATATTTCATTGTTGGGTTTAATTTGCGTTTAGGTCTGAGATGTTCTCGCTAGAGGTTAAAGTGGAAGCTTTCGCTTCTAAAGGTTCTGATGGAAGGAAATCTTACACGAAAGGGAGAGTTTTTAAGTGGGAAGTCGAGTTTTACAGTTACACTCTTGAGATGTTGCTGAGTAGTTTGTCTAAGGAGTTGAACCTATGTAGTGCTCAAACACCTACAGTGTGGTTCTACGATAAAAGGATGCATGAGGATGTCAGGTTATCTAACGAGATTCAGATGATTGATATGCTTGAAATGTACAAGGATGAGATGAGCTGTCATGTTGTAGTTGGAGTGTTTGATAAGGCAGTTGTTCGGATGCTGATGGAGAGTTAGGCAACCTTCTTTTAACCTACCTCTGAGCCAACTAGTCTTTGCAAACAATGGTCTTTGGTGCTTTGATAAAAATCCAAATGCAGGCTTCTTTGTAGATGTAGAGGTTGATATCTTTGACAATCTTTGAGGAATATGTTGGGGTGAATGATGAAGCTATGTATATTCCAGTGCCAACTGCACAGGCATCTGGGAATGCAGAGATAGCTGCTGACAATGCACAACCATCTGACAATGCATTTCCTATTGATTTTGATAACAATGATAATGCTGTTCCTGTTGTTGATGAGGCA
Source organism: Chrysopogon serrulatus (assembly GCA_015844335.1). Taxonomy (NCBI): domain Eukaryota; kingdom Viridiplantae; phylum Streptophyta; class Magnoliopsida; order Poales; family Poaceae; genus Chrysopogon; species Chrysopogon serrulatus. The sequence continues at coordinate 7,775 of JADLZL010007703.1, read as the reverse complement.
GAGGTGCGTGATGAGGACCCTCTGGAGGTTCATGTTCTGCATGATCCTTTGAATCCAAAAATTAAGGAGGGAGAGCTATTTCCTGATATCATTACCTTCAGGAAAGCCATAAGGCATTATGCTGTCGTGAAGGGGTTTGAGTTTGCCAAACCTGTCCGAACTGACAAGACTAGATTCATTGCAAGTTGTGCATGGCCTAGCTGCCCTTGGCGCATACATGCTTCTACCATTTTTGACAAGAAAACTGTACAGGTAATATGCTTGTTCAAATTCAGTTCCCTTGTATATGCTAATATGTCTCACTGATGCATTGTATATGTGCTTTGTCAGATCAAAAAGCTTCCTGCTAAGCACGACTGTCCTACCACCAAGTTGAATACTGGCAAAATGGCTTCCTAGGGATGGTGTGCAGATAGACTTGGGGATTGGGTCAAGAAGAACCCAATCGGTAGACCTAAGTTTGCTAAAGAAAAGCTGGAGGATGATTTTGGAATAAAGCTGAAGTATTCAAAAGCTTGGTCAGGTTTACATCAAGCACTCAACCAGATTCATGGTAAGTATGAGGATAGCTTCCAACTCCTTTTCAATTGGGCTGCACAGATAGAGCTTAGTTCACCTGGAAGCAGAGTAGAGATAGAGGTAGATAAAGTTGGGAACAAGACTAGGTTCAAGAGAGTATTTGTTGCTTTGAAGCCTTGCATAGATGGCTTTTTAGCTGGTTGTAGACCATTCATTGGTGTAGATGCATCTTGTCTCAATGGTAAATATACTGGACAGTTGGCTTCAGCTACTGGGATTGATGGGCACAACTGGTTGTATCATATTGCCTATGGTATTTTTGACTCAGAAACAGAGGATAACTGGACATGGTTCTTGGAAAATTTGCATGCAGTCATAGGAGACCCTCCTGGTTTAGTGTTATGCTCAGATGCTTGTAAAGGTTTGAAGAAGGCTGTGGGGGCTATTTTCCCACATGCAGAAAATAGAGAGTGCTTGAGGCACCTGTATCAGAACTTTATGAAACACTACAGAGGTGATGTCTTCACAGACCACCTGTACCCTGCTGCTAGGAGCTTCACAGAAGGTCTTTTTAAGTGGCACATGCAGAAAATCTATGAATTTGCTCCTGCTGCAATTGAGTACTTACAGCAATATCATCCTAGAATTTGGTATAGGTGTGGATTTTCAGAAGCAAACAAGTGTGACTACTTGACAAACAATGTTTCTGAGAGTTTCAATGCTCAAATTAAGCAGTTTAAGGGACTTCATATCCATGAACTAGTTGATGTGACCGAGGGAATTGATAATGGAGAAGAGGTACCTTAGAAAGAAGATTGCAATGCTGTGGGAGGAAGGCATAATTTCAGGTGTGATCAAGGAACTGAACCTCATAAGCAAGGATCTGAAAGTTGTCAAGGTTGCAGTAAGTGATGAAGACTATGCCGAGGTGACCATACTTGATGATTGGAATAATCAAAAGAGGGAAACAGTTGATTTAAAGAACAAAAACTGCAGCTGCAAGGAATGGCAAATTACTGGGAAGCCATGCAAGCATGCCTTGGCTTGGATACTTTCTAACAGAGGAATTCAGATTGCAGATTATGTGCATGAATACTACTCGGTTGCTAGATTCAAAGCTGCATATGAAGCAAGAATTGAGCCCATTCCTGATAGAACTAGTTGGCCTAATGTCAATCTAGGTTTCAAAATACATCCACCTGTGCTTGGTAGAGGAGCAGGCAGGCCAAGGACCCAAAGGATAAGGGGTTCTCATGAGAAATAAGCTAATAAGAAGAAAGTTAGGTGCAAAAGATGTGGTGGTTTTGGACATTTTGCCAAGACATGCAAAATGGAGATGGTGGGTGAAGATGGTGAGGCTGCAAGGACAAACAAAAGGTCGACCTTCAAACTGCATTTGCAATAATTTATTTTCTATGAAAAATAAATATTTGAATGAAAACTAATTTGTTTCAATTAATGTTTCAGGAAAAAGACAGCTGAAGATGAAGCTGGCCCATCTCAAGTGAAGAAGAGTAAGAAAACTAAGAAGCAGCAGCCAGCTAAGAAGAAGAAAACTCCAGTGAAGAAAAAACTGCTGAAAAATGCTGCAGCTCCACCGCTAAAGGTTGTTACAAATCTGATGGACATCATGAATGATGGACAGTAATGGACCTGCAACTTATTTTGTGTCATGAACGTATTTTTGTGACTTTGAAGTCGAACACGGCATGTAATGGCCTTAGTGGCTTTTGAACCTGATCTGTAATAGCCTCAGTGGCATTAGTTCTAGTATGTGAGTTTGTGTGAATGGCCTATATGGCCTTTGAACTGGAACCTGGCATGTAATGGCCTAAATGGCATTTGAACCTGCTCTGTACTGCCATTTGAACCTGATCTGTATTGGCCTAAATGGCATTTGAACCTTCTGTAATGCCAATTGAACCTGGTACTACAATGTTGTCTATTTGTGGGATGATTGAATTTAGTCAAATGCTGTTGTAAATGTAACCAAAATTCTGTCAAAATGTTGCACAAATCTGATAAATACAGTGGAAATGCTGCTGCAAATCTAACCTACATTCAGTAAAAATGCTGCTGCAAAACTTATAAAAATAGTAGAATACATGCTGCTGCAAATCTGAAAAATTCAGTGAAAATGTTGCAGCAAAACTGACATGTCACAGTGCATACCAAACTGATTCACACAGATAAATACAAGGAAATCCATTGATACATTGAAACTGGGACACAACATTTCTGAATTCATTACAACATTCAAGGGTACCCTAACATTAAAACTGATGCACTCACTTCAACATTACGGCAACAACTAGAGCTATCAGTGCACCGATAATAACACCTACAACAACTGAGACATCCAACATGACCTGCAATTTCTTATTACCCGAATCTTGGTTTGGACCACTAACTGGACTACCAACACCAGTTTCCATCCTCAATTTCCAAACTTCCATGACAACACTGTCAACTCTCTACTTCAATTCAGCCACCTGTTGCTTCAAATCGGCAATGTCATCTCCACCATGAATCGTCAATGGCAGCTGCTGTTCAATCTGCTTCCCTTGCTTCTTAGCCTGTGATCGCACATACGCCTCATACTGTTTCTCAGACCATATCTTTTTACATGTTGTTGAATCGCCCTGTTAACCCTAGATTAGTTATACTGAAACCAAATCACAACGAATCAAGGGGTCAGTGCAAATCCGAACCTGTATGTTGTTGGGGCACTTCACAAACCACTGATGCATGGTCTTTGGCTGCTTGCTCTGAATTCGGATCAGAGGAACGTGGCAATCGGGGCAGTCCAGTAGGGGAGCCCACCCCGTCGAGGTGCCACCAGCGGTGGAGCTCGAGCTCATCTCGCCAGGCCCGTGAGGACTCGCCTGAGCTGCAGCCTGAGCGTTGGTGCCCGCCTTCAATCGCCGCGCGCAGACCTGTGCGGCGTCCGCCCTCCACGCCCGCGCTCACACCACGGCCGAGCACGCGTGCGCCCGTCCGGCGCTGCAGCGTGCGCCAGCGTCCGCCGCCAGCCGCATCTTATTTCTTTACTGCACGCGCGCCCGCATCCGCCGCCGCCGCCCGCCTGCGCCCCTACGCGTGTGCCGCCTCTGCCGCAGCCAGCGTGCAGTCCGTCTTGCCGCCGACTTCAATCGCCGCCCAGGCCCCCTTCCATTGCGAAGCTAGGGTTCGTCGTGTTCTTGTCTAGGATGGGGGAGCGAGGAGGGATAAGGCCGTGCTGAGACAGAGAACGGAGGAGAGGCGGACGAGTAACGGAGGGCACGGCAAATAAACGCTCGTGCGTGTCCCTGTACACATACGTACCTGCAGGTGGGCCTAAATACGCATCATGCGTACACAGTGGCGTTCTTTAGGCAACCAAGAAATTGCAATGGCGTTTCTCCGATTACCTGAGTTCCAATGGCGTTTTTCAAAAGTCCAAGAATTGTAATGGCCTCAATCCAAAAAACCCTTAAATCTAAGGCCGTGTTTAGTTGGAATAAAAGTTACAAATTTTTCCACTTTCTCTCCATCACATCAATTTCTATCCGCATGTATGGAGCACTAAATATAAGTAAAAAAATAACTAATTACACAGTTTAGTTATAAATCACAAGATGAATCTTTTGAGTCTAGTTGGTGCACGATTGGATAATATTTGCCAAATACAAACGAAAGTGCTACAGGAGTTCGAATGGATTCACGCAGCTGACTCATAATCAATCTCCCTGAGTTGCATCCATGCATGACTTCGCTGGTTGGTCTGCCTCCGATCGAAAGTGAAACTGACTCATCGTTGAATTGAAGCTGGTACACCGTATACACCTCCCCGGACCTCTGTCTATTTATATTTACAAATGATTAACCAAATCAATGTATTTGCCTACTCTCCACAGTCACGCGCCACAGTAACTGCAATTATTCAAAGATTCGCTGAGCAAACTGTTAGTGCGGTAGCAGAGGATTTCATTAGCAGACCACTGCGAGCCAAGGAGGCCACCCTCCTTAGCTCTAGCTCTAGCTAGTGCCAAGGAGCAAGGTTGCGACGGCGGGAGAAACGACGAGGACGCCCCCACGAGCGATCGGATTCGGATCCGTGTTCGCCCTGTCCGTCGCCACCGGTTTTGTCCGCGCCCCACCCAGCCCGACGTCGGCAGAGGAGGACAGGCCAGGGCAGTAGCAGCGTCAGGCCAGCAGTCGCCAGTCGGTCTCTCGCCGTTGTCCGCGAGCTGCACAAGTTGCCGGCGAGCTGCACAAGTTGCCGGTGAGCGGGCGGCGGCAATCAACTCGCGGTCGCGGGGCGATCAACTTGTCGGCCGTGGTTGGGATCACCGGTGGTCCGGTGCGGCTCGTTGGCCCAACGACTTCCCACAGGACTTGCGACCTGCCACTGTGCGGCCGGCCTGCCTGCCTGCGGAGCCCACCATATCCGTCCGTCACGGAGACGCCATCCATGATATCGGCTATGGCGCCACTGTCGCCATCAGGCATCAGGTGGGGTGGGGGAGAAAGGAGAAAGACGACGACGGTCGACGGGGCGAGAATTCGTGGCAGCGCTCGTCGCTTTCGCTCGGTTCCCATTCCATTCAGGCCTAAAGCAACGCAAAGTGCAGGCAGGCAGGGAGGCGTGCGTGGTTCTACGCTGCTGGCTGGCTCTCCTCTCCAAATCCAATCCTCTCGTCTCCTCGCCGGCGAGCGAAAGAAAGGTACTGGCACTACTAGCGCTGTGTGCAGCCCGTGGGATCTCATCGTCCTTTCACGTTGCAAATCTTGGAGGAAAGCAAAGCTTTTGGGTTGGAGATATATACCGATGCCTGCCGCCTTTGCTCTAGAATCTTGCTCGTGCTGCTACTGATGGTGCGTGACATGCAAGATGCATGAGCCGGATTTGATTGTTTATTGTATTTTTACATATATAGTATACTGCTACTTTAGTACTAGTATATACTAGTACTTATAATATTGTAGTAAAAAAAGGTGATGACGTGTGCTGCTCCGATCTGCGGATGATTGTTGGTGAGGAGGTAAAGCTCCAGTTTTCTTCGTCTTCCTCCTCCTATATCTTTCTATCTCCGATCCTTTTCAAGTAAGATACTCCCTCCGTTCCAAAATAGATGTTATTCTCGCTTCCCGAGAAGTCAATATTTTCAAAATACCGGCAATTATATATTAAAATATATAAATATTTATGCTAAGTAATTAGTATCATTGGAAAGATCTTTAAGTCTAGTTTTTTAACAAATTTATTTGGACATGAAAATGTTGCACGTTTTTTTTTCTACAAATCTAGTCAAAGTTGAGAAAGTTTGACCAAAGACGCATCCCATAACGTCATCTAATACGGGACGGAGGGAGTACCTTTGAGCTGGATCCAAAACGGCAAATCTGGCTATGTCGCTCCGATTTCAGCTCCAACGGCTAGAATCGATCGAGCTGAAACGAAAAGTCCCAATTGTCGCGTATTGCTTGGTATGAGCATTCTATTTTACATTGGATGCATGCCATTGCGCCATGTGTGGCGCGGCGCCCATCCGGTACGGACTACGGACCGGACCTTTTCTTTCAGTGGCACGTTCTTGGCACGATCGAGTTCGATCATCGTATCGTGCCGGCCGCCACGGCCCACGGGATAAGTTCGCTTTGCCCCCAACGCAACGCAACGTGACAGGGCCACAGGCACACACTGGCGAGACGTAGTACGTGTCGCGCTCTCCGGCCGTGTCCGCGCTGCCGGCCACGCGAATCCATCCATCGTGCGATCGATGTACCTTTCGTTCCAGCTCGATGCATGCATGCATCTCGCCCATCTCCTTTTCATTTTCCGTGTTCATTCATCAATGCCCGGCCCTCGACAGGCACGTACGGCCGCGCCCGTGCCCCGCGGAGGAGGTGGTGGTGGTCGCCGCCGGTCGGCGTCGATCGTCGTCAGTCGCGCCGGTGTGTAGAGCGCTGGCTGGACCACCAGCCGGATCGAGTGCGATGCGAATGCGACCTCTCGTTCGCCGGCAGCCAACGCCTGGCTTTGTTCGCCGGTACGTAGTACCTTTGCGAAATTGCGAATGGATATCTTCCGGTGGAGCTAGACCGTTTTGATGAACTATTTGTAAGGAACAAGAGGAGCCGCAGCTACTAATGAAAATGAAAAAGCATCAACAAAACAAATAGCTGTACAAACAGACTAACTGGCCAAAAGGAAAGGAAAAGAAAAGAACCACTAACAAACAGAATCCCGCGCAGGGTCTACTGGAGCGAGTTAGAGCTACGTGAAGCTACTATTTTTCTAGCTTCATCTCTCTTCAACCCCTAAGAGCATGTTTCAAGGGCCTGCTTAGGTGAAGCCATTTGATTTTAAGGTGTCTAGAATAAAATAGCTCCAAATAATGTCTTAAATCTGTTTATGTAAGTCTATTCGCTTTTGATATAAGTCGGTTTCTACTTATCAGTCAACAGTGTTTTTTCTCTCATGAAAAAGAAGCTAAAATAAGCCATTTCAGTTTCTACTTCAGCTTATAAGCATTCAGAAATCTCCTTCGTATTAGCTTGGGACTTGCTGGTATTTATTGCTCTTTTGCTGTTCATTGGCTACCACTTACCAGCATTTGTTGCCTCTTTGCTGCTCATTGGCTGTTTCTTACCTAATTAAATGCAAACTGAATGTTTTTACTCTGCTCTTTGCTCACTGTGCCGAAGGTTAATACGAAGGAGATAAATGAGTAGATATATGCAACAAATAGGGCAAAGTGATGGAAGTAAAAATGAAGCCAAGAGCAGCGAAAGCAGTCTAAATATTCCAATTAAGGTGCTATCCATCGAAATATATATGACTTGCATTCGTATGGCATGAAACCCCATAGCTTGCGTACACATTATCAGTAAGAAAACAAATCAAATGTCTACGATGGAGTTTTGTGGGAAAGGAATTTAATACTGAACTCTTTTGGATTACCAATTCCTAGTATTTATAATCCCTAGTATTTATATCGGTAACATTACAAAACATTTTTACAAGAAGAAACTTTTTTTGCTAGGGGCGGAAAAAGCAACTCGATTTTCTCTTTATTACTAGGGGGCACACAATAGTGTTTTTTAAAAAGTAATTTGTCTAAAATTTGAATTTCTGCATAAGCTAAATATTAACAATGAGTACAAAAAATATATGGCCAAAACTCCTACACACAGACTCATTGAACACCTTTTAATCCACTTTAGTCCACATCTTTCAACCAATGGACTAATGGCGAATTTTCAAGTAGAAA
>JADLZL010007702.1:0-27849 GCA_015844335.1 Chrysopogon serrulatus | reverse complement strand
CAACGGGGAGGTAGTTCCCCGGGAGAAACTCATCGGTCAAGGAATATCGCACCCACGACTCCCACGCCCACGTACGAGGTCGTGGCGGGGTCGTGGGGGAGTTTCCCACGGGAGCGGGTGATATTCCCGGTACGAGGGTAATCGTCGTTCCTTCACGGATAAGAATTCCCGGGTATCCGAGGTTGAGGTAGGGATGAGATCATCCATCTCTTTGTAGTTGTAACACTCCCTCTTGATCGAATCCGTCCTTGAGATCAACGAATGGTATTGTTCCTCCAAAAATTCCTGTAGGATAAAAACAAGAAAAAAATACTTGGTAGATATGCCATTAAAACTCCTAAAACCCAGTGGGAAAATAAGGAGAAAGTATAGCACATAATGATAATTGCCTCATTGTAAACCCATATGAGAAAACCTTTTCAGGAGAAAACTCATGTAGTTTAGAGTGCAATAAATGTCTTTGATACCCCTCTAAAAACCCCTGTGGGGAAAACTAGGGATATGACGTATGCTTATGTTAATATTGCCTCATTAAAAACTTAATACGAGAAACCTTGTAAGAAAAAAACTCGTAAAAAGAAAAGAGTACAATATGACGCTTTGAACAGGCCAATGTTTAGGAGATTTCTCCCCCTGAACCTTGCAAGTCTCTAAGTCATCGCATACCAATTCCTTTAACACATTTTTCAAATGGAGTGGTTGGTAGGGACTTAGTGAACAAATCAGCGAGATTGTCACATGACCTGGTTTTGCAAGATCTCGATTTCACCCTCTTGTTGTAATTCATGAGGATAGAACAACTTAGAGGAAATGTGTTTTGTGACATTTCTTTTGATGTAGCCTTATCTGCATCTGTGTAACACAAAGAGGCATTATCCTCATGGATAATGGTTGGTGTGTTGATGACACCAATACCACATGACTTTTTGTATGTGGTTTATCATCTGCGAAGCCAAAAACATTCGCGTGAAGCCTCATATAGTGCGACTATTTCAGAATGATTTGTGGATGTAGTCACCAAAGTTTGCTTGGAGGACTTCCATGAAATGGTTGTTCCATTGTGTAAGAACACAAAGCCTGTTTGTGACCTGCCATGATGGGGATCAGATTGATATCTAGCATCAGTGTATCCCACCAAGTCTGAATTTGGAACCCTTTTGAAGAATAATCCAAGATCTCTTGTGCCATTCACATATCTGAGGATATGTTTTACTCCTGTCCAATGGCGTTTGGTGGGAGCAGCGTTGTGACATGCTAGCAAGTTCACCGCAAATGCAATATCGCCCCGGTGCGGTTTGCGAGATACATGAGCTCCGACGGCACTAAGATATGGAACTTCTGGTCCCAGAATTTTCTCTCCTTCATCCCATGGTCTGAGTGGATCAGTCTTCATTTCTAAAGACCGAACGACCATGGAAGTTCTAGAGGGATGGGATTTATCCATATTGAATTTCTCCAATACTTTTTGGATATAGGCAGATTGATGCACAAAGATTCCAGTTGGAAGGTGCTCAAGTTGTAAACCTAAACAAAATTTGGTGTGACCCAAATCCTTCAACTCGAATTCCGTCTTGAGATGATTGCAGGCTTCATTGATATCTTGTTGGTTGCCGATGATGTTTAAGTCATCAACATACACAGATATAATGCAAAATCCCATTTGGAACCTTTTGATGAAGACGCATGGACAATCATCACTGTTCGTGTATCCCTTCTGCAGAAGGTATTCACTGAGTCGGCTATACCACATTCTTCCCGACTGCTTTAAGCCATAGAGTGATTTTTGAAGCTTTATGCAGTACATGTTGCGATTTGCGTTTTGATTCGGTATAGAGATTCTGTCAGGAACCTTCATATATATGTCCGAATCGAGTGACCCATAGAGATATACAGTCACTATATCCATCAACTGCATGGATAGATGATTTTGTACAGCCAGAGATATTAAGTATTGGAATGTAATTCTACCCATAACCGGAGAATATGTTTCATTGAAATCAATGCTGGGTCTCTACGTGAATCCTTATGCTACTAGCCTCGCCTTGTATCTCACCACCTCGTTGTTCTCATTCCGTTTCCGGGTGAAAACCCACTTGAATCCCACAGGGAATACTTTTGGAGGCGTAGGTATTGCATGAGAGAATACCTTCCTCTTGGTGAGCGAGGCTATTTCTGCTTGGATTGCATCCTTTCATAGGTTCCAGTCCGAGCGCTTTTTGCACTCTGCCATGGTCTTAGGATCTGGATCATTTAGGAGGAGTTCTGCAATCATTGCGGAGAAATAAATGTCGACGACAGTAGTCTTACAGTCATATGATTATCCAGACTTGAGATAATTGATGGAAATTTCATGTACCCTTTGAGACGCATCATCATTTCCCAAAATGGTTGCATCAGGGCATTTCAATGCCCCAACATCAGTAATTGAGTGCACTGTTGATGTGGGATGTGAAGGTTGAACCTCCACTGGGTGTTTCTCAACATGGGGTTGAGCTGCATTTACTGGGTTGGAAGCATGGTTCTTCCTTTTCCTTTGCTTGCTAGGAGCTGTATCCTTGGGAGCAGCCGTACTTCTCCCCCTCTTAGCTGGGAGCTGAGTAGTTTTAGTTGGTACCTAGCACATTTCTCGCAGGATTATAGGATTTTGTAACACCCTTATAATTAGTAAATGCATCTGACGTGTTGTTTACAATGTGTTGCAAATCAATGGTTTTCTGAACTTGGAGCTCAGTTTCTGAAGTGCGTGGATCCGCGTTTGAGATGGCTATGGCATCCCAATTGATTTCCTGGCATTCTTTGTGGTTGTTGAGGTCTCCCCCTAATGCCGGGAAATGATCTTCGTTGAAGATACAATCAGCGTACTGGGCCATGAATAGGTCCCCTGTGAGGGGCTCCAGGTATTTTATGATCGACGGAGATTGATATCCCACATAGATCCCGAATTTCCTATGAGGGCCCATAGATGTACGCTGTGGTGGTGAGATCAGTACGTATGTGGCGCAACCGAACTTTCACAGATGGGAAATGCTTGGTGGATTTCCATGCACTAGTTGCAACGGGGACGTTGCATGGTATGCAGTTGGACGCAATTGAATCAAGTCAGCAGCGTGTAAGACTGCGTCACATGAGGTTGGAAGATTGCTATTCTGTAATAGTGGTCTTGCAATAAGTTTAATCCTCTTGATGAGGGATTCAGCCAAACCATTTTGAGTATGCACATATGGGACCGAATGCTGAACTTGAATTCCTAAGGCCTTGCAATAATCATTGAAGGCACGAGAGAAAAATTCAGCGGCATTATCCATTCGGATTGACTGGATTTGATGTTTAGGGTGCTGCACTCTAAGTTTGATAACTTGAGCGATGATCTTAGCAAATGCATGGTTCCGTGTGGAAAGAAGACACACATGAGACCATCTTGTGGATGCGTCTATTAGAACCATGAAGTACCTGAACGGTCCAGACAGAGGTTGAATGGGACCACATTTGTCTCCTTGAATGCGTTCAAGGAACTTGAGCGGTTCGGCTTGGATTTTGAGGTAAGAGGGCCTCAAAATTAATTTCCCCGTGGCACATGCGGTGCACGTAAAATCGAAAAGATTGAGGAAATTTTGCACCACTTAAAGTATGACCATCGAAATTGTTTATAATTTTCCTCATCATCCCTATGCTAGGGTGACCAAGGCGATCATGCCAAGTTTGGAATGCGTTAACATTCGGAAAATTACTTTGTGCGCAACATGTGGTACGGGTTTGATATATGTAAAGTACAATCCAGACGGAAGTGTTGTCTCTTTGCCATATCCGCTATCTTTTGTAATGAGAAGAAACTCCTCATTATTTTTAGTATGGGATTCAATGTGGAACCCATTCTTTTCGGATATCTCAGAACTCAACAGGTACGAGTTGAATCGGGATACGAGGGAGAGCATCCTCAATTGTTATCGTTGTACCCATAGGGAGCGTAATAGTGGCTCATCCGGAGCCAACTACTACAGCATCGCGTCCAGCGATTGTTAAAATATTTCCATTATTCTTTGTGAGAGTATGGAAATATTTGACTTCCCTAAGTATAGAGTTAGTGGTACCACTGTCCACTAGGCACATCTCCTCCATCGGATTGACTCCCGTACAATCTATATTAAATAGAGAATTTAAAAATGAATTCTCAATAAATGCATATAGAAAATGGATAGCACATAGGTATATTAAATATAATTTAATACGATAAAATATCAAATGTGCATGAAACAAAGTAAAATTATTACAACGCATAGGGCGCAATTGTTCACGAAGGAAAATATCTCAAAGACTAGCGGTGACGGGGAGCCTAAATCGTGTCTCCAAATAGATCATCATCATTGTATTCGATGATCATGTTATCCATGTCATCCATGTCACCAACGGGTGGAAGGAGGGCCTTGGAGTTGCTTGGATCTGCTGGGGTGGAGTTGGAGCATCCTGGGGCAGCCTGTGCTGTGGCATCAGGTCGGGAGTTGAAGTGTGCTTCAAACTGTTGTCCACCTTTGTTGGCGTGTCCTTGATCAGAGCGGCCACGTCCCACGGAATTCATGTACAAGTCCACTAGATGCTTTGGGGTCCGGCGTTTCTTAGTCGGGTAGTTGTAGCAACCCCACTTGTCACAAGTTTTAGACTTGTCCTTCTTCGACTTAGAATTATCTTTTCCCTTAGCACCACCACGAGGCTTACACCGTCGCTTGCGCTTGTTCTTGCCTGAGGTTCTAGGATTGCCATTGTTAGTGGCACCCTTTTGTGTTTGAGTCTGAGTATTAGCATGAACTTCGGGCAAAGGCTTAGAACCCATGGGACGCAGGTTGGAGTTCCAAATAAGGAGCTCATTATGCTTTTCAGCCTGAAGCAAAGTTCTAATTAACTCAGAATAAACAGTGTAACCTCTTTCACGGTACTGTTGCTGAATGATCATCTGAGCGGAAAGCATGGTAGACAACGTCTTCTCAATTTTCTCCACATTAGATGGTTCTTTGTCGCAAAATTTCAGTTTGGCACTGATCTTATGAACAGCGTGGTTATACTCGCTTCCAGACTTGAAGTCTTGTATGCGGAGATGATTCCACTCATTGATTGCTTCAGGCAGGATGACTGCCTTTTGCTGTTCATACCGTGTTTGCAGAGCAAGCCACAGGACGCGTGGGTCCTCCTCCATCAGGTACTCAGCTTTGAGGTCCTAATGGATGTGGTTCTTATGAGAAATAAGGCTGTGTATTTGTATGTTTCAGGTATCGCTTCCTGACCCTGTTGAGGAGGTGCAATAGTCTGATGGATTCCGCGTAACGATAGGCTCACTTTGAAATCCATCACCCACGTGGGGAAGTTGTGTCCATCGAGAGTGAGAATCTCGAACTCCCGTTTGGCCATTGTCCCTACATGTGTGTTGCCATAGACTTTGAATTAAAATCTTAGGCAATATTGTAATAATTAAACTTGAAATGCGAATAAAATCAAGGTAAACTCGAAATAATAAAACGTAATTTTCTCTACTCTTAGAACCAAGGTAGTCACCATAGAGGTGTAGACCTTTTATATTTGGTAGTCACCATGAAGGTGTAGACCGCATATAATTAATTCACATCTAGGTGTGTTCCTTGTATGTTCATATTCAAATTGGAAGTGCACTTTGAGGAATAAATCCCACAGTAGTACGAAAATACTACCTTGTGATTGCCAATTCGAGAATAAACCTAGGTGACACCGAGTGAATAAAGGTTCAAAGGGAGAAAAATAATAACATTCACATAAAGTATTTGCAATACAAAAATTAAATGAATAAAAATCATAGAGCAAATGTAACATTCCGCAGTTTCCTATGTAATAAAAATCCTGACTTTTTAAAATTTTTGTTCGAATGCGTGTTGCATGCTGATGGTAGGTTAAACCTAAGTCAAATGTTTTCCTTTTCTACCCCAAATTCAAATTTGAATTTCAAAACTTTTATAATGAACCACTTGTCGTAAAGACTGATCACCAACATGATGAGTGTTGTTTTCAAATAAAATAATTTTTGGGATAAAATTTAAAACCTTGGTTGAATTCGAGCCACACTCGAATTCAACGTGCAAGCCTATACTTGATTTATTATTTCCTAAAATAAATCCCTAATCCCTCATTCCTTTCAAATTGAGTTTATAAATTAATTTGCGCATCTCATGTAGTGTACATGCATGTGTGATTGGATCTTCTCTTGCTTGTGTTTGGAGGTCTCCAGCTCTCTCCTAAAAATTCTTTCCCCAGCCGTGACCTTGTTATACAATCAATTTAAATATTCTATGGGAAGGTTCATCTCCTAATCAAGTCCCTAAGCCCAATCAAGACATCCGACCGGCACTCCCTCCTCCCTAAATGCTTGTACCAGCCATCGTAAGTTTGCATGTGTGTGCATGGAGCTGTCACGTCGGCACACATGCTCCTAAGCTCGTTTTTGCTTGCTACGTGAAGCAAATTGGGAAGCTGCAGCTGCAAGCAAACTGCTAGCAGCCAGCGCAAGCCCACACCGGCCTCCTTAACCCAGTCGGCCCATCTAGAGCAGCTGGACGCCAGCTCCCTCCCTCACGTGCACCGCATGCATGAGCGAATGAGGACGCGGCCGCCTGCTCCCTTCTCGACGAAGGAACCGGCCGTTCCCAGCCTCGCGTACAATGCACGCGCACGGAGACGCCGCTCCTGCTAGCATGCCCCACCGATCAGTCAAGGAGTCGGAAGCAGAAAACCGCATCTCCGCTCAGGCCCTCGCGTCAGCTGCAGCAGGGAAGGAAGCCACCCGAGTCTGTCGCTGCCCCGTTTTCCATCCGTCGAAGCCTGCCGTCATCTTCTTTCTCCGTACGAGCTCGCCCCGCTGTTCTCCGTTCGACGCCGGCACGGAACTCCCGACCACCTGCCCCATACCACGGATGGGCGCCGCGTGTCCCGTGGCACGGACGCCGGAGATCGCCGCCGTCCATCCCATCGCCTGCCCTCTCGGAGCCCTAGCTGCTCCAGCTATAAAAGCCGAGCCCAGCCGCCCTCTCGCCATCTCTCTCCCTGTTCGCCGCCACAGCTCTTTCTCTCCTCTCTGCCTTGCTCTTCTCCTGCTCTCGCCTCGCGCCATCGCCGCCTCGCACGGAGCTCTTCTCCTGCCGTCATCTTTTATTTTTGCGTAGCGACGAGTTGAGCTCAGATGGACCCGACAACTCACACGGAGGGGATGGACCCTGATGGTGGACGACCTCGGCTTCCAGAGACACGAACCACTACTTCCTCGACATCGCAGGTGTCATGGCAGCATCTTTATTTAGAAAATCCTATTAGACATTGCAATTAGAAATGCTAGCGCTTTACTTTTATTCCTTGCTAGTATATGTGATGCATGCTATTGCCTGAGCCTTGATTGCCTTGTTTGAAACCTCTTCACCCTGACTACCTAGCTTGCGCTCGCCACTTATTTATATGTCTGTCTGCTTGCTTGCATTTATTTCCATCATAATTACATATATACCTTGTTATGTGATGTGTGATGGAATGTCGGTGATTGTGGTTGGTGATTGGGGTTGTCCTTGGGACTTCCCTGAGATAGATGGCATGTGAGCGCGTCGGGAGCGTTGAATCCCGCATGGGTGGTGGTGATGAGGAGTTCTGGAGATATTTCTTGTCTTGACCCCTGTTTCTTGGAGATACCGGCCAGAGTGAGGGGTCTTATACGGAGGGGTGCCCTAGGGGCATGGAGTGCTCCATATCTGGTTTGTGTGGTGATATTGGTTTGTGATGTTGGAATTGGTGTGGTGGAGGTGGCTACCTAAGAGAGATGAGCCACATGTGAATGGTGGAAGGTGCTTGCTCTGGCCAATTAAGGAAAATCGTGGGTTGCATGCCTGGGACACAGGACTATGTCAAACGTGCACACCACAGGCCCTGTATGGGCGGGGCTCGTTCTGTTGGGCTAGTGCGGACTAAGCCAGTGCTGTTGGAGCAGAGGTGCACGGGGTTATCCCCCAGGAGCACAGTGAGAAGGATGCCGATGGCCGTTCCAGCTACCCTAATCACGATCCCAAGGGTATGCGTCGTGCCGTATGCTACTCCACCATGGGGGCAGTCTGGTAAGGAATGCACAAGCTCTTGAGCGGTGTTCGCTTAGACCTCGGCCAAGGTCAATGATGGCGTTCCTGTCGGGTCCAGGTGTACACACTCTGCAGAGTTAGAACTATACGTATAGCCGCGATCTCGGTCATGATCACCCCTGTGAACTGTTTCATCCCGCTAGTCTTCTCTTGTGCTTTGCTTCTCTCTCCCCTGAAGCTAGGTCCGGCTTGAGGCCGTTGAGACGAGGGGCGTGCGGAGGCTGCCTCGTCGCTTAGACTGAGAGTATGAGGGTGATGTGAGGGATGTTGTGCGATGTGAGGTGTGATGTGATGATGAGTGGATGTGAGATTGAGAGTGTGGTTTGGGATTATGAAGACTTATATACTATACGTTTGATGCTTTTCCGCATGCGCTAGGATGCAAACTACAGCCAAACTATTAGGATCACCAGATCCCTTTATTTTCTATTTTTTCACCAAAGCTCGTCCTAAGTCTTGCGACCATGGCCTCGCACACACATCTGGTGGTGTGCAGTTTTCTTGACTTGCAGTGGTGATGAGTTTAGTAGTTGGTTTGTGATCTACTCTCAAGGATGCCTATGGATTGGATGTTCATCATGCTTCGCTGCTACGAGTAGTTCATCGGTGTTTTGTTTTGCTTTGGCCCAGTGGGTTTGTAATTAGATTATTGTATTAGGCTTATTTTTGTACTCTGATGTTGTATGACTTTGTAATCATCTGAAAAGTGGATGCCCATGATAGCCAAGATATCCTGGGACTATCACAGAGGGGCAAGAGAGTCGGAATTTCAAGTTTTGAAATCCCGGTTCGCTTCAGGTGGTATCAGAGCCATACTTGACCGTAGACCGCAAACTTAAAACTGGACGTTAGTCTAGAAGCCAAAAAGTTTGTCTGTTTTGAAAACTATTTTTGAAAAACTCTTCTCTCCCTATCTTGACCTTTCTTTTGAAAGATTGACTACCCCGATTGAAGAAGCCAACGTTTAGAAAACCTTTCTACCATGCCTTTCGACTAGTTAGTCTAAAAATAGATTTGTAATGATGCTTGAGTGATTGGTTCTTATGTTGCCCTGTGCTCCTCATTGCTTGAGTGTAGTCATAGAATAAAACTGCTTTTATAACCATAAACCTAGCCTTAACCCGTTCCTACCCCCTTATGTGAACCAGATGCCAGTCCTAAGAAGGATAACGAGGTTAGAAAAGAAGAAGACTCGAGCAAAAAGAGGAAGACAATCTACTGGTAGCCTCAGTTTAGAGAGTCCAATGGACGTCGACCCTAGTGTGACCACTATACACCTAGAGCCTGACCAGAGTCCTGGACTGGAGATTCCAGAAGCATCTAGTGTGACAGCAGCTATAGCAAAGCAGACTCGTATCTTGCAGAAGATTGCCAATGTAGTTGCACCAGACCCCTCTGAGAAACCCTTTAGCAAGAAGATCAAGGAGTTCTTCCAGCTACAGCCTCCCACCTTTGACCATGCTGACAACCCAATTGAAGCAGATGATTGGTTACTTGGTACCAAAAGAAGGCTTGAACTAGTGGGATGCACTGATAAGGAAGGTGTGAACATTGCCACCTTTCAGCTTAGAGGCCTTGCTTGCTCATGGTGGGATTGCTTTTGTGCTATACACCCTGACCCTGCCAACATTGGTTGGACAGAGTTTGCACAAGCGTTCCGTGAGTATCACCTCATGGAAGGAACTATGGAAGCAAAGGCAGAAGAATTCAGAAGTTTGCAAATGGGTACCATGTCTGTTCGAGAGTACACCTCTAAGTTTATTCTATTGATGAGATATGTGCCTGAGTACACTGAATCTGAGAAGCAAAGGAAGTACTACTACATGAAGGGTTTTCCCCAAGCCATGCGAAGCATTCTTGTCGCTCACACTTGTCAGACTCTAAAGGAGCTGATCAACAAGGCTGCTCTTGTGGAGATTGATCTGAAGCAGATTGCACTAGATGAAGAAGCACTTTCCAGTGAGAAAAGGAAGATGCCCCAGATAGATCTTGGTTACTCGAGCTCTCAAAGGCTTAGAGTTAGTGATAGGAAACTACCTGGATCCCTACCACAACAAGCCTAAGAACAGCTATACTATCCACCATAGGGAATCACACCTCCATACCCTGTTGAGCCTATGCTTGAGCCAAGTACAGAGGAACCTATCAAGCGCACCAAAAGCATGAAGAAGCAGGAGAAGCTGATTGTTGTTTGCTCCACATGTCACCGAATTTGTCATAAAGCCCAAGCTTGCCCTCAGCGTCAGTTATCTGCTCTGCCTGGTCTACTTGAGAACCGAGCACGACCAACTCGAAGCATGCTAGCCATATCCTCTAGAGATCATGGAAGACTAAATCATGTCACAACACAAGATGCAATGCAATCCCCTGAAGTTGTGCTTGGAAAGCTAGAAGTAGAAGGAGCCCCTACAGTAGTCTTGTTTGACTCAGGAGCCACCTTTTCTTATGTCTCCTCAAAGTTCGTACAACGTCAGTCCCTCCCTTCTGACCGTAGAAGCCGATCCATGATCACCAGCTCTCCCCTTGGAGATGTCAGTTGCACTCGAGAATGCAAATCAGTGAAGCTCTTGATGGCAGGATCTATATTTCTAGCAGATCTGATAGTCCTGAAATCTGATGGTGATATTGATGTGATACTTGGGATGGATTGGTTGACAAAGCACAAGGGTTTGATCTCTTGCTCCCCTCGATCTGTTAGCTTAGAGCACCCTGGAGGTTTTCGAGTGAAGGTTGATGCTACTCATCGTCTTGATGATGCAGAGAAAGCTAAATTTTACGCTATGAAAGAGAAGATGTTGCAAGATGTGCCAGTTGTCTGTGAGTATCCAGACGTCTTTCGAATGAGTTGCCGGGAATGCCACCCGTCGAGATATTGAGTTCATGATTGACTTAGTCCCCTCGAACAGGGACCGATAGCCAAGCGTCCGCATGAGAATGGCGGTGATGAATTAGCAGAGCTTAAGAAGCAGTTGCAAGAACTATCAGACAAGGGTTTCATCAGGCCTAGTGCCTCGCCCTGGGGATCTCCCGTTCTGTTTGTGAAGAAGAAGGATGGTTCAATGAGGATGTGTGTTGACTATCGCAACTTGAATGCCGTCACGATCAAGAACAAGTAACCACTACCTCGCATTGATGATTTGCTTGATCAGTTGCAGAAAGCCAAGTACTTCTCCAAGATTGACTTGAGATCTAGCTACCATCAAATGAAGATTAGGCCTGAGGATATCCCAAAGACAGCTTTTGTCACTAGATACGGCCAATATGAGTTCATGGTTGTTTCTTTTGGGTTGACCAATGCACCCGCCTACTTCATGAATATGATGAATAAGGTCTTCATGGATGAGTTAGATAAGTTTGTCGTGGTCTTCATTGATGACATCTTGATCTACTCAGAAACAGCGGATGAACATGAGAAGCACCTCAGAATTGTGCTAGAGAAGCTAAGACAGAATCAGCTGTATGCCAAGTTTGAGAAGTGTGATTTCTGGCTCGAGAAAGTTGCTTTCCTCGGCCATGTGTTGACTGCATATGGTGTTGCTGTAGACCCCTCTAAGATTGAAGCAGTTACAGAATGGAAGCAACCGTAGAATGTCACTGATATCAGGAGTTTTCTTGGATTGGCTGGATATTATCGTCGATTCATTGAAAACTTTTCTAAGATTGCGAAGCCAATGACAGAGCTGCTACAGAAGAATGCACCCTTTGTGTGGAATGAGGCAGGTGAGAAAAGCTTCCAAGAGCTCAAGAAGCGACTCACCGAGACTCCAATCCTTGCCTTACCCGATATTCATCAGAACTTCGTGGTATATTGTGATGCTTCAAAACAAGGGTAAGGATGTGTGCTTATGCAGAACGACAGAGTCATTGCTTATGCCTCACGACAGTTGAGAGATCATGAGAAGAACTACCCCTCGCATGACCTTGAGTTAGCTGCAGTTGTTCATGCCCTCAAGATCTGGAGGCACTACTTGATCAGCAACAAGTGCGATATCTACACCGATCACAAGAGTCTCAAGTACTTTGTTGGTATTTCTAACGTCACCACTAAAAGATAGAGCTAAGCCCTAGTCCTAGTGACGGCGCCAGAAATACCATGGGTATTATAATTACTTGTCATTAGGAACTAGCCACTTTTGAATTACTAATATTCCCGAACATGAAATAGGTTGTCATCCCCGATTATATTGCTAGGAAATTATTATAGATTTATATTATACTATTGTGACTAGGCGGATAAATGTATGAATAAGATATAAATATAAACTAATGGGTTACGCAAGCGGACGCATAATTATACCGTTGTAGCATTTCACCTAGGGAAGTATCCAAAGTTGTCGATTTATAATTATACCTCTAGGAAGGCTATGTGTTAAACTATTATTGTCATATTGATGGAGTATATGGATAGTTGATATTAATTGCACACTCTAATCTAATCAGGCAGAGGTCACAAGATAAATAAGGATAAATATGGGTGATAGCATAATCATCAAGTATCATAATTAAGGATAATCATCGGAGCATCTTACTAGTCATAATCATAGCTAGCCATTAAATAAACTAGGGAAATAAGTCTATAATCTGCGTCAATTGAATAACCCTAACTAGTGCAACTACATCTAATCATCATTGCTAAATTAACCCTATATCATTATTACATATAAAGAGGCATCAACTAATGAGGATATTACGACAATGAAGTCACCTCCTTCGCGACCGCGCCCATGCTAGTCCTACATACGGGGGTGGACTACGGAGGAACTAACGTAGGCACCACCTACGCTTGGACTACCACACGTCCCTAAAGCATATCGGGGTGCACTCGCAGATAAACAAGACATCTAGACACCACGTCTACATATCGCCTATCATCTACCCATTGTACATATGGATAAACGCTATACGAGCAATTACATGAATTCAATAAGATCAAAGTAACTAAACTAGACATATAATTAAAGTAGACAATGACTAATGCAATTAAGAACATATGAATATATTTAGAGTAAAGTCTCCCTAATCTGAATATTGAATACAATAAAGTAACTAAGAACTAGATCTATTACCGAACTCTTTGCGCTCCAAACCGGGCCCGGGGGCTCCGGATCCGATGACGAACTAGATCTCCTCTACTTCTAATCTAGCTAGCTAATCCTATGAACTAGAAGGCTCTTGATGAACTTGAAGGCTCTTGATGCTTGACGGCTTGAGGCCTTGATGAATAATGAATTGGTCCTTCCAGGGGGGTCTACCCATGTATTTATAGTCCTGTGGGATGCGCGTGCGCGCCGCAGATCAAACCGACTTAACCGACGGGCCGAGATGAAAACCCTAGGCGCCGGAGAAGCTTCCCGGGCGGGGGGCACCAAACCCCTAGGGGGGCGCCGCCCGCTTTCATGGTGGGGCCGGCCGGCCCCACCTGGCAGGTCCGCCCCCCTCGTTCCTCCCGGTGTCTTCTCGAGTCTTCCCCGAGTCTTCCCGTGGTGTCCTTTTCGTGGCGGATAAGTTTCGTGGTTTATTTGCACTTGAATCCCTCTTTTTAGCTTTTCCGAAATCTCCCCGAAATTACGTAATATGCGAAACTCGTGGAAATTGTTAGATAAATCCCTAGACTAGTGTGTTTTCTTGTTTCCTTTTGGATGAAAAGCTCTAGTAAAAGTTGACGCTAACAGGTGTCAACATACTTCTTCACTCAGAGTGAGCTAAATATGAGACAACGCAGATGGTTGGAATTGATCAAGGATTATGATCTAGAGATTCATTACCATCCCAAAAAGCTAATGTTGTGGCAGATGCCTTGAGCAGAAAGAGCTATTGTAATAGCTTGGTATCCAAAGAGCGACTACCTAAGTTGCATGAAGAGTTTGAGAAACTGAGACTTGAAGCTTGTGATAGAAGTCATCTCCATACTCTCCAAGTCACCTACACTCTACAAGATAAGATCAAAGAAGGTCAGAAGTCATGCAAGAAAATTCAAAGGATCAGGAGTTTGATGGCAAAAGGGAAACTCCAAGACTACCGAGTTGATGAACAAGGCACCCTATGGTTAGGGAATCGACTGTGTGTTCCACAAGATGATCAGATTCGAGAAACCATCCTATCAGAGGCACATAACTCCAAGTACTCCATTCACCCTGGCTGCACCAAGATGTATTGTGATCTTCGAGATAGATTCTAGTGGGAAGACATGAAGTCAGATATTGCAGCTTATGTGGCTAGATGTGATATCTGTCGAAGAGTGAAAGCGAGCATCGAGACCTCCTGTGATTGCTTAAGCCCCTAGACATTCCTGTGTGGAAATGGGAAGATATCAGCATGGACTTCATAGTTGGCTTACCCCGCTCTCAGAAAGGAAGTGATTCAATATGGGTCATCGTCGATCGCTTGACCAAAGTGGCTCATTTCATTCCAGTGAAGGCCTCTTACACCACAGATAAGCTTGCAGATCTGTACATTGACCACATTCTTCGTCTGCATGGAGCTCCGAAGACCATTGTGTCAGATAGAGGACCACAGTTCACATCTAAATTTTGGAAGAGCTTTCATGAAGCTATGGGCACCACTCTAGATTACAGCACAGCTTTCCACCCTCAGACTGATGGTCAAACTGAAAGAATGAATCAAATTCTGGAAGACTTGCTTAGAGCTTGTGTCTTGACTTATGGATCTGATTGGGAGAAAAGCCTATCCTTCGCTGAGTTCTCCTACAACAACAGCTACCAAGCCAGCTTGAAGATGTCCCCATTTGAAGCCTTGTATGGTAGAAAGTGCACCACCCCGCTCATGTGGTCAGAAGTTGGCGAACGACAGTTCTTTGGACCAGCAATGATAAAAGATGCTGAAGAACAAGTGGCCAAGGTCAGAGAGAATCTGAAGATAGCCCAGACCCGACAGAAGAGCTATGCTGACAAGCGAAGAAGAGATCTTAGTTTTAGAGTTGGAGACTACGTGTACCTTAAGGTATCACCCCTCAGAGGCACCGTGAGGTTTCATGTCAAAGGAAAGCTAGCACCTCGCTTCGTAGGCCCCTACAAGATCTTGAAGAGAATTGGGAAGCTTGCTTACAAGTTGGAGCTGCCAACCAACCTAGCTGGTGTACATCCTGTGTTCCATGTCTCCCAGTTGAGGAAGTGCCTGAGAGTTCCAGAAGAAGAAGTCCACACAGAAGCCTTAGATCTCCAAGACACTCTTGAGTACCTTGAGCACCCCGTGAAGATTCTGGATCGAGCTGTCAAGGAAACGCGAAGAACGACCATCCCCCCTTCTCGCAAGGTTACGTGGAGCAACCACACCGAAAGAGAAGCGACTTGGGAGAAAGAAGAAGAGCTTCGGGCAAAGATCCTCACCTCTTCACCGATCGAAAGATCACTTTAAATCTCGGGGACGAGATTTACGTAGGGGGGAGGATCAGAACATTCCGCGATTTCCTATGTAATAAAAATCGACTTTTTAAAATTTTTGTTTGAATGCGTGTTGCATGCCGATGGTAGGTTAAACCTAAGTCAAATGTTTTCCTTTTCTACCTCAAATTCAAATTTGAATTTCAAAACTTTTATAATGAACCACTTGTCGTGAAGACTGATCACCGACATGATGAGTGTTGTTTTCAAATAAAATAATTTTTGGGATAAAATTTAAAACCTTGGTTGAATTCGAGCCACACTCGAATTCAACGTGCAAGCCTATACTTGATTTATTATTTCCTAAAATAAATCCCTAATCCCTCATTCCTTTCAAATTGAGTTTATAAATTAATTTGCGCATCTCATGTAGTGTACATGCATGTGTGATTGGATCTTCTCTTGCTTGTGTTTGGAGGTCTCCAGCTCTCTCCTAAAAATTCTTTCCCCAGCCGTGACCTTGTTATACAATTAATTTAAATATTCTATGGGAAGGTTCATCTCCTAATCAAGTCCCTAAGCCCAATCAAGACATCCGACCGGCTCTCCCTCCTCCTTAAATGCTTGTACCAGCCATCGTAAGTTTGCATGTGTGTGCATGGAGCTGTCACGTCGGCACACATGCTCCTAAGCTCGTTTTTGCTTGCTACGTGAAGCAAATTGGGAAGCTGCAGCTGCAAGCAAACTGCTAGCAGCCAGCGCAAGCCCACACCGGCCTCCTTAACCCAGTCGGCCCATCTAGAGCAGCTGGACGCCAGCTCCCTCCCTCACGTGCACCGCATGCACGAGCGAATGAGGACGCGGCCGCCTGCTCCCTTCTCGACGAAGGAACCGGCCGTTCCCAGCCTCGCGTACAATGCACGCGCACGGAGACGCCGCTCCTGCTAGCATGCCCCACCGATCAGTCAAGGAGTCGGAAGCAGAAAACCGCATCTCCGCTCGGGCCCTCGCGTCAGCTGCAGCAGGGAAGGAAGCCGCCCGAGTCTGTCGCTGCCCCGTTTTCCATCCGTCGAAGCCTGCCGTCATCTTCTTTCTCCGTACGAGCTCGCCCCGCTGTTCTCCGTTCGACGCCGGCACGGAACTCCCGACCACCTGCCCCGTACCACGGATGGGCGCCGCGTGTCCCGTGGCACGGACGCCAGAGATCGCCGCCGTCCATCCCATCGCCTGCCCTCTCGGAGCCCTAGCTGCTCCAGCTATAAAAGCCGAGCCCAGCCGCCCTCTCGCCATCTCTCTCCCTGTTCGCCGCCACAGCTCTTTCTCTCCTCTCTGCCTTGCTCTTCTCCTGCTCTCGGCTCGCGCCATCGCCGCCTCGCCGCGGCATTCGCGGTGGCCGCGGTGGTGCCAGCCGCCGCCGTCGCCGTGGAGCCAACGGCGTGCACCCTCGCCGCATCGCGCCGCGGCGACCTGCTGCACCACGTTAAGCCGTGACCGCCGCCAACGATCTGGTGGCCATCGCGTGCAGGCACCGCGTCCGCGACCAAGCTTCCGAGCACCGCGCGCCGTCCATCTTGGCCGCACCGTCGGCCTCACCACCAAGCCCCTGCCTTCTCGAGAACGCCGCAAACTCCGGTGAGTTCCGCGACCCAATGGACCAAAGCCACCTCTTTTCCGGTTGCCTGACCAAAAACTCACGTCGGCCTTTCCATCCCGTGCACGCTGCCAGCCAGGAGCCGCCGTCCGGGAGTTCGCCTGTTGATGTCAAGATCCAGTGGAGCTGCGAGTCGGTCACACTCCCAGCCTGCACGCCGGCGACGTCATGGGCACACCCGTGCACTTCGCGGCGCCCGCGTTCCCCGGCCTTTCGCGACCTGCCTCGACCCTTCGGTGAGCACACCCAGGCCCCTTTCTTTCAGTGCCCGTTCATGCCTGCTGCCTGGCCTTCATGCCGGCTTGACCACCGTGCACTAGTCACCGCACGGCCATCACACGCTCTCACACACGTTCGTCTACACTCCGTGCCACAGGACCAAGCCACAACCCCAGCAGCGACGACGTCGCGTCGAGCTTCACCACGCGACGCCGACCCGGTGCGCGACTGCACGACCGACCCTACCGCGACGTCGCGCAGCCGACGTTGAACCCGCAGGTAAGCACACCAAGACCCGCCTTTTCCCCTGCTTATTGCCTTCCTGCCGGTCGGCTTTCGAGCCGTTTGCCACCGGTTGCTCACAGCCATGGCCGAGCGTCCCGCAGGCCCTCTGCCCCACGCCGCGACACTGAGAACGCGGCCATGAACGGGAACGCACACCCGCTGCTGGCCGCGACACCACCCTGGGCACGAACACGCACACACCACACAGTTCGCGCACAGCACGACGGCAAGCTTGACCCCTTGCCTTGCCACGGGGTTCGCGCAGCCCTGAACATCCCCACGCACATACCTTGCACCTCACTCGCAGCAGCCGAGGCGGAGCACACATGCATGGCGGCCAGCGTGCACGCGCTCATACAGGCTCGTGTTCGCCACAGCTGTACACTCAGTCATGTTCCACCACAGTTCGGTGTTTGCGGTGCACCCACTCGCGCGACGCGGTCGCCATGGCCTTGAGTCCACACGAGCACGGTGCTCTGCCGTCCCCTCGCACGCCGAGCCACACGGCCGAGCGTTGGCACCTCGCCACCATCGTGGGCTGCCCACGGTCGCGACCACGCCTTAGCACCGCACTCAAGTGTCCGGTGCACCCATGGCATGCTAAAGTTCTAGCTTTTCCATGCCCGTGCCGTCCTCCGACCTCACAGCACGTGGTGCACGTACACACCGCGCACGGCCGCTGTGCCATCGCGTCCACACCTAGCTGCGCTGGAAACGCGCGCGTGCACACACCCAACATGGCGGCCCGGCACCAACGAGCACCTGCTAAACGCTCGCTGCTGCCACGGTCATTCCGTCGAGCACCTGTAGAGGCCCCTGCTCGTCAGCCTCCTCTGCAGTTGGGGCATTGAAGCCCGGATGGCCGTCCAGTCCACCAACACCGCCACGGCCTGGCAGGACAGGCCCAGCTTGGCTCTGTTTTCCCTCCTCCTTTGCCCTGCTGATGTGCCAACAGCAGGAGCAAATCAGCCCATCCGGCTCCTCCTTTTTCTCTCTTCTGTTTTCAGAACACCCCCAAATTTCCAAAAGACACCAAAATTCATCTTAGCTCTAAAAATTATGAAACCAATTTTATAATTTTTCTAAAATCCTCCTCTACCTCCTAGTGCAATTCTTTTGTCTAGTTGAGTAAGTTTTTATTGCAGTTTATTTGGTTCTTATCGCTAGTCGTGCCGTCTTTTATTTTTGCGTAGCGACGAGTTGAGCTCAGATGGACCTGACAACTTACACGGAGGGGATGGACCCTGATGGTGGACGACCTCGGCTTCCAGAGACACGAACCACTACTTCCTCGACATCGCAGGTATCATGGCAGCACCTTTATTTAGAAAATCCTATTAGACATTGCAATTAGAAATGCTAGCGCTTTACTTTTATTCCTTGCTAGTATATGTGATGCATGCTCTTGCCTGAGCCTTGATTGCCTTGTTTGAAACCTCTTCACCCTGACTACCTAGCTTGCGCTCGCCACTTATTTATATGCCTGTCTGCTTGCTTGCATTTATTTCCATCATAATTACATATATACCTTGTTATGTGATGTGTGATGGAATGTCGGTGATTGTGGTTGGTGATTGGGGTTGTCCTTGGGACTTCCCTGAGATAGATGGCATGTGAGCGTCGGGAGCGTTGAATCCCGCATGGGTGGTGGTGATGAGGAGTTACGGAGATATTTCTTGTCTTGACCCCCTCAAGCTTGGAGATACCCCCGAGTGAGAGGTCTTATACGGAGGGGTGCCCTAGGGGCATGGAGTGCCCCATATCTGGTTTGTGTGGTGATATTGGTTTGTGATGTTGGAATAGGTGTGGTGGAGGTGGCTACCTAAGAGAGGTGAGCCACATGTGAATGGTGGAAGGTGCTTGCTCTGGCCAATTAAGGACCATCGTGGGTTGCATGCCTGGGACACAGGACTATGTCAAACGTGCACACCATAGGCCCCGTATGGGCGGGGCTCGTTCTGTTGGGCTAGTGCGAACTAAGCCAGTGCTGTTGGAGCAGAGGTGCACGGGGTTATCCCCCAGGAGCACAGTGAGAAGGATGCCGATGGCCGTTCCGGCTACCCTAATCACGATCCCAAGGGTATGCGTGCGTGTCGTATGCTACTCCACCATGGGGGCAGTCCGGTAAGGAATGCACAAGCT
Organism: Chrysopogon serrulatus; assembly: GCA_015844335.1. Classification (NCBI taxonomy): domain Eukaryota; kingdom Viridiplantae; phylum Streptophyta; class Magnoliopsida; order Poales; family Poaceae; genus Chrysopogon; species Chrysopogon serrulatus. The sequence goes on along the minus strand of JADLZL010007702.1, from coordinate 8,083 downwards.
CTTGAGCGGTGTTCGCTTAGACCTCGGCCAAGGTCGATGATGGCGTTCTGTCGGGTCCAGTGTACACACTCTGCAGAGTTAAAACTATACATATAGCCACGATCTCGGTCATGATCACCCCCCAGAACTGAACTGTTTCATCCCGCTAGTCTTCTCTTGTGCTTTGCTTCTCTCCCCCTCGAAGCTAGGTCCCGGCTTGAGGCCGTTGAGACGAGGGGCGTCACGGAGGGAGGCTGCCTCTGCCGCTTAGACCGAGAGTATGAGGGTGATGTGAGGGATGTTGTGCGATGAGAGGTGTGATGTGATGATGAGTGGATGTGAGATTGAGAGTGTGGTTTGGGATTATGAAGACTTATATACTATACGTTTGATGCTTTTCCGCATGCGCTAGGATGCAAATTACAGCCAAACTATTAGGATCACCAGATCCCTTTATTTTCTATTTTTTCACCAAAGCTCATCCGGTGCTGACCATGGCCTGCACACATCTGGTGGTGTGCAGTTTTCTTGACTTGCAGTGGTGATGAGTTTAGTAGTTGGTTTATGATCTACTCTCAAGGATGCCTGTGGATTGGATGTTCATCATGCTTCGCCGCTACGAGTAGTTCATCGGTGTTTTGTTTTGCTTTGGCCCAAAGGGGCTTGTAATTAGATTATTGTATTAGGCTTATTTTTTGTACTCGATGTTGTATGACTTTGTAATCATCGAAAAAGTGGATGCCCGTGATAGCCAAGATATCCTGGGACTATCACAGAGGGGCAAGAGAGTCGGAATTTCAAGTTTTGAAATCCCGGTTCGCTTCAGCAAATATGGGAAATATATTGACAAATGCAATGTAAAAAAATATATACAATGCAAGTTACATCAGAAGTCTAATACTGAGGTAATTAGACTAACTAAACCGATGTCAATGTAGCAATAAATGCTAATTGGGTACTTGAAAAAGTAATTAAAAACTGCAATTAAAAGTAAATATGTAGGTAATCTGGCGTAGGGGGCTGAAATTCGCCAAGAATTGGCCCACCAACGCTTTGGGGACCTCCAGCCTGTGTGGTAAGCTCGCGAGGCCCCAACCCGGGCTGGGCCGGCCATTCGCCCAAAGGGGGGAGGAGGCGTAAGCCTGGGTGGCTAGGTTTGAAACCCAACCACCCGAGGCCCCTCAACCGCCGGCTGCCTCTTCGAGGAAGGCGCCGCCGCTTTCGCCATTGAGGCCGCCCGGCTTCACCGCTTTGAGGCCGGCCACCGCCGGGGGGGGGCAGTAGGCCGCTGGGGGCGGAGGCAGCCTTGCCGGGCGTCGAGGTCGCAAGCTGAGCAGCCCGCAAAGACTGCGGGGGGGAGCGCCGGGCTCCGAGGTGTGAGGCCAGCCAAAGCCGTGGCCGGGTGGCCGCTACTGGGCCGCCGAGCTTGGCCGCCTGCCCACCGCCTCCCTCCCCTTCAAGGCGCCAAATGGATGAAGCCGCCGCCCGAAGCCGAGGGCCCGTGGGGGACGGCCACCAGTGAGTCGGATGACGCTGCACGGAGCAGCAAAGCGCCGGAGGTGGAGGTGGGCGGAGGTGGTGGTGGTGCAGCCGGGCGGCGGAGGTGGTGGCGGTGTTGAGACCGCGTCGACGGTGGTGGAGGTGGCGATGGAGTCCGGCTGGCGGTGGTGGTGGTCTTTAGCGCTAACGCCATGTCCATGGCCGGGCCAGATGGGGCGAAGCGTACGCGGCAAACCGTGTCGGGGCGAATGCGGCGCCGCCATCAGTGGGGAGATGCACGGCAGCGGTGATGGGCTGCGATCTCTCCTCCGCTGGCGTCGGCGGGCCACGGGCACCGCGGTACTGGATCGGGCGAGGACGGCTCTACCTTCTTCAGCTGCGCAGCCTGTTGGATGGACCCGGCAAGTCGGATGCCGGTGGCGGTGCCGTTCAGCTGCCTAGGCATGGCCCGTAGCCGTGAGCGGGCGTAACGACGCCGGTGCCGGTGCCGTGACGGAGCCACGGCGATCTCGAAGCGACGGGCATTTCCGCCGCCGCGGCACGAGACACGGCGGCGACGACGATGGTGGTGCCGGTGTCGGAGACCTTTGCCGGTGGTGGCGGTGGCGGCAATGCCGCCGATGCCATCGAGTGCCGCGGCGGTGGCGCGCGCCGCCACCGCATTGCCGCGACGACGGCCCCTCCACGATGTCCGCCATGGAGGCGTCCTCCAAACGCGCAGCCCAAACGCAGCCGTTGGTCGAGCCTTCGGCGCTTCACCACGGGCGATCACCAAAAACGCTCCCCCCAAGGGCGTCGCGGAGGTCAAAGAGGAGCTCTGGAGCCGGAGCCGAGGGTGGGAGAAACCGAGACCCGGGGGTTCATGCACGATGGTACGCCATCATGACGATCCGGAGGAGGAAGGAGGCAGAGGGAACATGGCGATTAAACATCGGCATTGTACCTTGCGATGGATGGAGAATTGCAGTTCCCCTAGGTCCCTAGGTGAGAACTATGTTCTAACCAACGAGCTATGTGTCGATAACATGTTAGAGCTATTAGCGAGTCGAGAGAAAGGCGACAGGGGAATTGCAAGTCAAGCCGTATCTTTCATTAATCATCGAACGGGTATATATAGTACAACGGGGAGGTAGTTCCCCGGGAGAAACTCAATGGTCAGGGAATATCGCACCCACGACTCTCACGCCCACGTACGAGGTCGTGGCGGGGTCGTGGGGGAGTTTCCCATGGGAGCGGGAGATATTTGCGGTACGAGGAAAACCGTCGTTGCTTCACGGATAAGAATTCCTGGGTATCCAAGGTTGAGGTAGGGATGAGATCATCCATCTCTTCTCTTTGTAGTTGTAACACGTACATCCCTCCAAACCCACCCACTCGCGCGTCACACCTCGCGAGTCCAATCCCGCTCCTTCCTCCCTTTCCCTCGCGCCTCGGGAACCGCGCCACCACCGCCGCCGCCGCTGCAAGGCCGCCGACGCCCACGACCACCGGAACAAGGAACACCCTGCGCTCCCGAGCGGTTGCACGCACGCCCGCTGCCGCCGCTCCACCGAGGATCACCGGCGGCGGTCTTTGCGCGCCCCCGTCCCGCTTCCACCGAGGACCGCTCGGCGGCGGTGGCTCCGGCTCACCCCATCCTGCGAGGAACACCCGCGAGTTCCCACGTGTGCCGCCCGGCCCACCGAGAAGCGGTTGCCATTGCTCCACGCTGCCGTCCGTCTCGGAGATTCCGGCTCATCCCGTCCGGTGAGGACCGCCCGGCGAGGTCCGCTCGAAGGTTCCCACACGCGCCACCCCTGCCAGGGACCCCCTGCTCCCCCTCCGCGTCGTCTTCTTCCGCGCCCGTCGCGTCCGGCGAGGTCTTCCCGAGGTTCCAGCGCCCACAGCGAGGACCCCGTGTTCCCCCTCGGCGTCTTCTCCATGCTTTGTCGATCTGAACCAATCCCTTGAGGCCGACGGCCCGCGAGTAGCAACCAACCTCCACAAGCTTTGAGACCAGGTGCGGATGCCCCGTCGGGTCGGCAAGCTTCGCACCCGGCCTCAACCCGTGCCTATGGATGAAAAACGGATCGGATACGGACGGATATCACCAATACCACATTTGTTTTCATATTTTGGTCCGGATTCGGATTCGAATACGGATAATATCAATCATGCCGGATAAGATATGATTGGATATCGACATCACAAATATGCGATTTGAGTATTCGGATACGGATACGGTAACGGATGTTGAATGTCCAGACTCGGATACGAACGGATAAAATCCCCTCTAAACGAATTCGGTCTCGAATACGATTGGAAAATATCCGTACCGTTTTCATCCCTACCCGTGCCGCCGCCGCTGCCGCCGCGTCGATTTTGCTGAACCATCCACGAGTATAGCCAGGGGCTACGGACGAACGCCTTCACCAGCTAGCAGCCGGGCCGCCGGACCGATCTTTTTGTCCAGCGGTAAGAAATCTTCCTCGGTCTATCAAACAAAAACAGAAATCTTGTGTTTAGAGGTCATTGTCACCATCTGGGATCCTGCTCAGCATTCTTGTTTGGGGTTTTGACTTTCTTCAGATATCATTCTCACCTTCCTCTATTCTGCTCAGCATTCTTGCATACGTATTTCGTTGTGTCTACATAGCTGTTGCAAAATATCTCTGTACACTTACCTCAATTGAATTTTGAACAATGTCCTTGCAGGCTCTGCAGAGAGTTGATTTGGGACTGAACCACTTGTGAGTGTAAACCTGTTCGATTATCACCTCATTTTAAATACGTCTACTACTGAACCACCATGCTGAATCATTTTAAATACGTCTACTTCAGAGGAGTAGTCACTATGGAGCTTGAAAATTGATATCTAAATAGGATGAGGATTATACAGTGTGCATAGATGGCATCCAGATTTGATTTATTAATTATCCCCTGCAATTGTTTGGTAAAATGCAGAAAATAGTATTTTCACCGTCGTCCGCCGCGCTTCGCCGCCCTTCCCTGGCCACCGACTGAGCATCTGAGCTCACACGAAGGTGAGGTTCCCAAACCTGCCGTACCTTTTCTTTCTGTCTGCTTTCACTCTAACGTTCTTGATTTGGTTGGAGAATTTAGGGGATAGATAGATGGGATTTTATGTATTAGAGTTTGATAGGATAAAGAACGTGGGACTTTGGGGATAGAAGGGACAGATATTTTACTGAGAAACCATATTGGTGAAAGTGACGAACTTAGCTTAATTTGGAAGAGAGAGCGACAGACGATATAGCACTGAGAAACCATATTGTTGAGAGTTATCAAATCTGCTATTCTTTGGCGATGACCCTTAATTTACTCGATTTTTTAGAGATGTGCATTTGCTGTTTATGGTCCGATTGGCTCAATATCATCAATTGTCAGCTCAGGACTACTACTCAGGATGTTTAGATAAGGATGCTGTACTGCCCAATCAAGTGACTATTAGTACCAATCAAGTATTGTTCTGGATATTTGTAAAAAAAAAAATATGGTCATGAGATGACACTGCCTGCCCTTTTGAATTTACAGTAATATCAAAGGCATTACATACTGAACCTATCGTTCATACAGTTTGATTCTGCTTAGAAAGTATCATAAAGTTTATGCTACATTAAAAGTTTAAAACTGAAGACTACATCCTTTTTATTGGCTGGCCTCAATAAATTTTTGTGAGATTTCAGTCACATTGAAACTAGCATCTATCATAACAGTCCCCGAGCCAAGTAAAGTCGACTCTGTAGCATTTTAACTGAACCAAATACAGACTATCATGAAATAGGTTTATGATGTACTCCTGTGAGTTGTATATAGGTAAACCTTCTTATTAAATTTTTTTTTTGTTCATGCCTTGAACTAAAACAGTGTGAGGCATAAGCAGCACGCAACTCTCTATCAGTGCTTTTGAGTCGTTACTACACTTCACTGAAACTGTGTAAGAAGGAGCTCATGACAATCTTAGAATAGTACAGTGTTCTTGGGGTATTAAAGAAACTCATCTGATCGACAATCAGGCATACTGCCATTGTGTAAACAGGAGGAGCATAGGAATAGATTCGATGCAATTTGATTTGGGTTGGATGAAAGGTCTCAACTTGATAATAGGTTTCCTCACCAGTAAGAGTATGCAATAGCAATAACAAAGAGGCTAGATTTTTGTTTCACACATCAAGCATCAAGATCATGGAAAGAGCAGACACACTGCTACAAGCTGTAATCCCCAAACTTTTAACTGTTGACTACTGAGTAAACTTGTAAATGCATGTCAGCAGCCCACATGTAAATGTCCCCAATTCAATCTACAATGTCGTTTATTATTTGATAGTTTGCTAGCAGTTTTTTTCCTCACTTCTCTTGTTTATGCAGACTGACAAGTCCTTGGTAATTTTAAATTTGTGCAGACCACTCTTCAGAACTCTCTCAAGCTTGTGCAGGTTGCCTTCACCAGCCAGCACCTGAGCCTCCTATGGCCGCCTTTAAGGTAATAAATCTATTATGATCTTTCATTTGCAGCCACTGAGATCAGGAGGGGAAAATTAGAAATCTTGTGTTTAGTCTTATTTAAGAAATCTTATGTTCAGTTCAATGGTGGTCATCTATCTAAGTTTTGAAATCTCTTTGTATCAAATAGCTGCAGCCTTTAAATTGAGTCCAGAAATATATATTGTATTCCTGAAAGCTGAAATAAATATTCTTTCCTGTAACCTGAACTAGGATTAACTGGAACACAGAACTGAAGCAACTTAAGCTACTCTCATGGTCCATAGATCTCAGCAATTGATTTAATTTTTCCCTGTGTTCTGTTTTCACAGATGCTAGCCATAGCTGATTTTCAGTGGCCGTGAGTCCTCCAGGTCCTAGCCACAGCCGGCTGCTGCTCAAAACAGCAGTTGAATAATTTTGTTTACAGGTTAGTGAATGTTATCTACAGTACAAATTGTATAATTGTTTGCATCCAAGCAAGGTCCAATCTGGTTCACAGTAAAAATTGTATAACTAAAGAAATATCTCTAAAGTACAAATGCCTTTTCAGTTGCTAGAATTAGGGGATTATGGTTCAGAATTTGGACAACTGGAAAGATTTGATGATCATTTAGCTATCTAAGTAATTTTCATATAAGCCTCCAATGCTACTGTGGTTTGGGGAGTATTTTGAATGGCATAATATTTCTGTTATTTTGCAGTGCTTGTTTGTGCTTCCTAGCACACCAATTTTTAATGGACTATCATGGTTTACAGTTTTTACCATGCACTAAGTGTGTAGGTGCTAATTGCACTATTCTGTTATAGATTAATTCGATGGACAGTAATTATCGTGCACCATTGGGAGACAAGACTAAGCACAAAGGTAGTATAACACTGTATCCAAAATTACATAGAATGAACTATGTAATTGTTAACTTATATTTATTCAAAATTAATTGCAGCTGATGCTAAAGATCGCAAGAGGGAAAGGGATAGAGCTCGATGGCGTGAACAAAAGGATGCAATTAATAAGAAACGCCGTGAAGCCTATAATCAAAAAAGAAAAAGCAACATGTTATTGGAACTACCAATTGTAAAGCGTGAATCCTAACATATTGAGATTGACATAAACTGATTAATTAACAAATGTTTTTTACAGATATATGTAATCTGTATGGTTTTGTAGATGATGTTGCATCAAATAAGGAAAATGTGGATCCTGTTGAAACGGATGATTGGCTCCATAGAAATGATTCCTATCAGACCCACAATGTTGATGAGAACATGCCCACATGTTTATCATGTAATTATTAAAGATATACTAAAATATTTAGCTATTTCATAAGTATGATGCTATATGACACAATAAAGCTCATGGTTCTATTTATATGATTATTTTGATAGATGAACCAGAAATGGAGACTAAAGTGAAGGAGGGCACAATTGATTTCACCAATACCCCTACTCGCTATGCTGATAAAACTTGTGTGCAAAGTACACCAGAAATGGAGACTAAAGTGAAGGAGGGCACAATTGATTTCACCAATACCCCTACTCGCTATGCTGATAAAACTTGTGTGCAAAGTACATCACGAAGGAACTACTTCAGTGAGAGGTACAAAAATATGACACCTGAATAAAGGGAAGCCAACGTGAGAGTCAAAGGCTGCATAATAGTGAACTCAAGCGCAAGGAGGCATTAAAAATATCTAACAAAAAATTTAGGGAGAAGCGGAAGCACACCCTACACCCAGAATCTATTGCTATGGCGAACCCATTATATATTCCTGAGGTTATGTGGCCCACTGTGAGTGCATCTGGAGCTCATGGATCTACAACAAAATCTAGTGATTGGGTCATCCTGAGTCCAAAGCAACACCTCTTTATGTTCCTCCAACTCATGAGGAGATCGGGTGATGAAGAAGGTGATGAGCTATTGCCCGCCATATGACACAAAGATCACATGTTACGCCCCCGGACAAAGACATGCATTGTTAACCCATCATAATGCGTTGTTTGAGCGCCGCATTGGTTCAAACACACGGGCATCTATTAAAGGTGACTTGCATGTCTAAAGACCAAGTGGATATTAACACACCCTTGCCTCAATCAGTGACTAACAATGGTAAATAATGAT
>JADLZL010007701.1:0-80259 GCA_015844335.1 Chrysopogon serrulatus | reverse complement strand
AATGTAGTACAAGAATAGTACCAAAAATCCATGCTCACGACAACAGATCGAGAACCCAAGCTAGGTTAACTCGGCTTGACTCCTCTAGATCTAATCTAATCCAGGCTACTACTATAGAATAGAGTAGACTCTGAGGAACTAGGGTTTCTGGCTCTAGATGCTTGATCTTCAAATGACTTGATCGGCCTAAGGGTCTCAGCCGCCCTCAGATTTATAGCCTAGCGGATGCACGATGGTCGCTGAATCAAACCCACTTAAGGTACGCTGGAGATGACCCCTCAAAGGTGGTGGAGAAAGACTCTGGCGGGGAGAAGGTTCCCTCAGTAGTGGGCTGGCCTCTGCATGACCGGAGTAGGGGTCGACCGTCCCACCTCGAAGTCGCCCGCCAAGCCCCTTCGCCATTTCTAAGTGTATTCTCGATGCTTCTAGAGTTGTGTAGCATATTCTTGAGTTGTAGATAATTCCTCGATGTGTTTTTTTATAATTAAGTTATTTTCCATCATTTTCTCGAATAGTCCCCGAAATTGATAAATCACCAAAACTCGTGAAATTGTCGATAAAACTCCTAGCCTTCTAGATATTTATGTGTTTCCTCGTGGTCTATTGATCTATTAAATGTTGACGCTTATCTCCCGTCAACAACTCCTCCAAGCTTTACCTTTGCTAGTCCCTTAGCAAAGCCTAGAGTTGATCGGGGAGTTGCTACATTGCTTTCACGCCTCCTGGTACACATGCTTTCAAATTAAATTCTCCTCCTGGATAAAATGAGCTCGCTCTAACTTTCAAACTTACTTTATTTTACTTGTAGCTATGGGGCTTTTCAACTTTCACATGGGTCTTGAGCAATTAAAAAGATAGAACAATCAAGGTAAGCAAATTATGTATCCAAAGTCTTCACTCAACCAATATTGCAGAGTTTTATAAATTTTCAAAAAAACTCAAAGCTTAATTGTATGACACACCCTCAAGCCTCTTAATATATGGTATTTATTAATCTCACTTAGGTCATTCCTTATTTTCATGCCCTCCTACAACTAATGATTATAGTGGAGCTCATAGAGTGGCATTGAACAAGGATGAGCATACTTGCAATTCATATATTATAAAGTCAAACAATGGATCCAAAGAGAGCCAAGTCACACAATCAAACCAAGATGTTGCATGTGTATGGAATATGGTGGATAGGTGAATATATGGTGGCTAAGCCTAATTCTACTTTTTGCTCTTTAGAAATAAATCTCTTCCTTTGAACTTTAGAACTTTCCCACCCAAAAACATGGGCTATCTTTATTCTTTTTCTTCTTTTTTTTAGGGAGGCAGGGCATCTAAGTAATTTGGATTTTAAATGCTTGACACTTGTCCATTTTTAACTCCCTCTTTCTTTTTTCAGTAACTTTTCTTTTTTATAGCCACATGCATCCTTTGAGTACAATGAATGATTGGAGAGATAGTAAGAACTTAGAGCATTTAAACAAAGTTGTCCTATGGATATATTTTTTAAATGTTTACTCCCAGTGTAGGAGAAAAGCATTTTAAGATGGATCTAAATGAAAGTGAAAATGATTTGCGCTACTCCCAAAGTAAAAGAGTAATACATATGTGGGTGGAGTGTGTAAGTGATCTTGATTTTAAAAAAAGCATGACAAGACTCTCACAAGGTATACAATAAAGGTTGACTGAACTCAATGCAAAACAAGCAGCATGAATAAGTGGAGGTGTTCTAATATAAATGTATATCATATATGGCTTTGGTAGGAATTCAAACTTTATCATACAAAGAGCTCATCATGTAAGATTTTAAATTTTTTAAAAGATGAATCTCTAAAACTTTAGTATTGCTAGGAATAAGATAAAATAGCACCTCAGACTTTCTCATATTATATCCATCAATCACCTAGACTTAGGCCAAGCATATGCCTCCACCGGTTTCAAGTTTAGAGTAAATTCTTATATCAAAAAATGTCATGTTCAAAACCCGGAGAACTTAAGGTTGGAAATTAGACACTTGAAAGGAATTACAGCAAAACAACTATTCATCATCTCAAGACAAAATTTTTATTATTCCTTAATTTTTATTTAACTCTTAACAAACTAAACTACAGAACTATAAACACACTCTATGATCACACCTTAATAAATAGATAGAGTATCTTTTTATTTGGTTTTTAATTATTATTCATATTTTTATTTTACTAAAGACTCATGAAAAGACTCTACAAACATGGACCTTTATGTGCCCATGTATTTTTAGTATTTATGACTATAAGAAAGAGCGTAAGTATACTTGCACGACAACTAGGGGATGCTCCCCTAAAATTTGAGTTGTCGTAGTTGAGCATTAAGCTGAGTGGTCCTCACGGAGGAGCTCATACTTATAAGAGCAAGTGTTGCCAAGAATGCTTCAATCTCATCACCCAAGAAGTTACTTCCTTGACACGGGTTGGGCCGTGGTATCGAAAGGTACACTGCCAGTGGCGAAGATGAAGATACCTAGGTGAGGCGGCTCTCGGGTCGTGCCTCAGATAAATCTCTCACAAAATACCGAAACTAACTGGAATGGTATTAGGATAAAAGTTAGTGGGTGGCCTACAGCAGGATGCTTAATTAATATTTTTTTGGATTTTATGGGTTCATATACAGAAAGTACAAATGTATGATATATATTTTTTTATTTTCTAGGCCACTATAGTGAGAACTCCTACGACTTTTACACCACAAGGGTTTCACATGGGGCTTCAAGTTTTTAAAGATGCATGAATGCAATCTAATGTACACCTATTTATTTTGTTATTTTTTTTTTATGCAATACTAATATAGAAAAGTGTTAACGGTCATTAAACACTAAATATAACCGTCAACTATTACATGAAATGATATAAAATGAATTACAAAGCATAGTTGTAGGTTTTGATTCTAACGAGTTCCACGAGTTTTGGTATTCTCACTTGTCTTGTAGAGATATGCAATTTTCCATCAAATACAAATATCTCAAATAAAGAATTGACTGCACCATTACGACGGGCTCGTCAAGACAATCGAAATGGACATATCATTTACCATGACCGGAGTCTAGAACCAAGAGATATCAACTCCACATCGAAACATACACTATTGGGCCCTAAAAGGAACAAGAAAATACGTCATCATTTGGGCCCGAATGGGCTTGGTCCCAGGGCAGCCGGCAGGGCCAGCTTGGGGCCAACCCCCCCCCCTGCGCCCGCCTTGCCTCCATCTTCTAGAACCTTCCTCTAAAGCCTTCAAGGATGCATCTCCACCGTACTTTAAGTTGGTTTGATTAAAGGGCTTACGTTTCTCCCACCGGACTATAAATATAGGGGGCTAGACCCCCTCCCTAGGGGCAACACATTATTATGGAGATGTAGGCGTCCCTCGAAAAGGATGACCTCTTACCTCTAGAGATTTAGGGCTAGACTTTCAATGTAGTAGATTAGTTTCTAGATGAGAGTTAGGAAAAGGCAGGCTCGCTCGGATTCAGGAGGAGTCTTGAGTTTTGGTATGTCTTTATATCTATTTTTTTGTAAGACTTATGCTTTAATATATTTATCTTCTCTATTTACTTTTATGCCTTTCATTTGTATGGTTAGTATAGTTTTCATACCTTAGCATAGGATCTCCGCTCGTATCGGGTGCTCTAGTTATTACGTGTGATAGAGTAGTAATTCGTAGTATAGACATGGCGTCTAGACTATTGGCTACCTGTGGTTGCACCCAATCCAACATATAGTTGTGGTAGCCCCAAGTGGTGGCGGCTCCCGGCCCCCGCGTATTCCACCATGTTAGGGTTAGTGTTTGTAGGACCGTAGTCGGAGCTTTCTAGTCCTTTCTCACCTTTTCCGTGACTAGTGTTCCGATGTCCCAAGTGTTATTGTGTGATTGCTATATCTATCCATGAATCAGTTATTATAGAACCTCAGTAATAGAGAAGTGTTTAGGAACCTTGATCTCTCTCGTTGTCCTCTTACTTTAGCTATCTTCTCTTTTATCATAGAATTCTCACATTATTGTCATATATGCATAATTCCTATCATCTATCATTTACTCCTACTTTAGTCTAGTTGGTGTATTAGTTAGTAGATACATGATGGTGAACTATCAATGTCTTTATCCATTGTTTCCCAGTGGTAAAATATAAATAACGATACCTGGAATACTCCTGGTAAAATGCTACAATGATTTTCTGTACGCTTGCGGAATCTTTCATATTTTAATTGTACATAAGATATACCAACAAAAAGTAAGAATACTAAAGAGAGAATAAATCATGCGATGCAAGAAAGTAAATATGGATTACTACCGATATTACCTCCGCGGCAAGGGTTCGACATTTTGAGTCCTTCGAACTAGACTCCTCCTTGCTATGGTTCATTGAGAAGTACTTCGGGTTGCTCTTGAGGATAAGGACTGAGGTGGTGCCTCCACTAGTGGTGCTTCCAATGGTGGTTCCACCTTCTTCTTTTCTTTTTGTTAGCATCTCAAAACCAATCTTATGTGCATCATTATCACTGGTTGAGAACTTTCACTTGTAGAATTTGGGGAATCTCCCACACTATACTCAAAGTGTGTTCTGTTCATAAAGACATGGTAGAGATCAAGTACATGGGCTCTATTGGATTTATTCATTCTTCTCTATCCTTGGGCATAATAAGATTGATGTTATTCACATTGAAGATCGAAGCATAAATAGGGTATTTAAGCTTATTAGATAAAGGAGTCAAATTGCTTAATCTATGGAAGGATTGTTCATCTTTATAAGTTTGTCAAGATTAATATGATGACTATCATCTTCTAAAAATAAGATATATAATATTTTAGCTCATTAGGTTAAGACTGAGACCAAGAGGATGGTGCTATGATGTGTTCTTTAGGATCAAGAGGAAATGATGACCACTTACTTTTCGGCACGCTACTCCCCGTTGTATCGACCACACACACTTAGTAGTTCGGTGGCTAATTGGCGTCACAAGCCAAGCCCTCACCGGGCGCCACAAGAACTCACACAAAGTGAGGGTAACTCAATGACATAAGATTTCACTAAGGATTCCTTTCACGAACTCCCGTGGGGTAGGATCAACACCCCTCACAATCACCTTCGAAGTGGCCAAGAACAATCTTCAACCTTGCTCAACTCCGCCTCGCTGCTCCAACCGTCTAGGTGACAAGAATCACCAAGAGTAATAAGCTCAATCGCAACAAGATCGCTCACTAGTGCCACTAGATGCTCAAACACAAGGCAAATGCACTAGAAGCTCTCCCAATCACTCTCTAGATCAATCAAGAGGCATGCAAAGTAAGGGAGACGGTTTTGCTTAACTCTAGGGGATGTCAAAGGTAAAGACCAATCGGGAGGTTGAATGATCGGTGATGATGTAAGTGTTTTCTTAAGAATATTAAAAGATTCCAAACATGCATCATTAAATTCAAAAGGCACATCCTTAGCTAACAATCTAGTCATTGGTCTAGCAATATATAAAAAATCTCTTATAAATCTACGATAAAAACCACAATGACCAAGAAAACTTTGGATTCCTTTTATATTAACAGGTGAAGGTAGCTGTTCAATTACTTCAATTTTAGCCTTGTCTACCTCTTGAAAGGTCCTAAATGGCAAGAGGAGGGTGAATAGCCTAATTAAAAATCTACAAATCACTAAACAAACCGGTTAGTAAAATAAAACGGTGAAGCAAGAGTTGCGCTAGCCTAGAGAGGGTTTCAAGCCAACCTATCTAATTCTAACAATCCTAATACACTAAGCACACTAAGAATGATGTCCTTAACAACCAAACTACACTACACACCCTAATATGATGCTAGCACAAATGTAATCGCAAAGAAGGATCCGAGGGGGTGCAAACCGTGCCTTCGGGATGATGACCAATCACCGTCTTGTCAATACAATGAAACCCGAAGAGATGATTTAATATAGAAATCCAAGTTGATCTTAAAGGATCAAACCACACAAGAACACCAAAGGACACACGATTTTTATCCGAGGTTCATGTGTTTTTATCGGCACGCTACTCCTGTTGCATCGACCACACACTTGGTAGCTCGGTGGCTAATCGGCGTCACAAGCCAAGCACTCACCGGCGCCACAAGAACTCACACAAAAGTGAGGGTAACTCAATGACACCAGATTCCACTAAGGATTCCTTTCGTGAACTCCCGCGGGGTAGGATCAACACCCCTCACAATCACCTCCGGAGTGGCTAAGAACAATCTTCAACCTTACTCAACTCTAGCTCGCTGCTCCAACCGTCTAGGTGACGGCAATCACCAAGAGTAATAAGCTCAATCGCAGCAACATCGCTCACTAGTGCCACTAGATGCTCAAACACAAGGCAAATACACTAGAATCTCTCCCAATCACTCTCTAGATCAATCAAGAGGCATGCAAAGTGAGGAAGATGATTTGCTTGACTCTAGGGGATGTCAAGTATGTCAAAGTGCCAAGAGTGACTCCCTAGAGCCGGCCAATTCACTTATATAGGTGCCCACAAGAACACCCAACCGTTACACCAAGCAGCCCACATGCAGCGTGTTGACCGGACACTTGCTAAGTGACGACCGGACGCCTCCGGTCCCAGCATCCGGTGACTCCCACCAGGCCACGTGTCAATGACGTTTAACTGTAGCCGTTGCGCGCCAACGGTCGAACTCCTCACGCCCTGCGGCACACGGCCGGGACACGTCCACCCTTGACCCGGGCGCTCGCCGCGGTGCGCGAGTCGGTCATAGTCGAGGGGGGTCTAAGCGCAAAATCTTGGCGGGCGCATCACATTGACCGGACGGCGCCCGGCCCACCACTTCTGACTTCGCTTCGGCCGGACTTGGCACCGGAGGCGTTCGGTCGCCCGGCCGGGTCGTCTCTAAAAGTGCCTCGGATGCCACCATTTGACCGGCCAGCGTCTGGTCCAAACCAAGGCAGTGTCCGGTGAGCTCCGCGAGTGACCCTTTTCTTCCGAAAACCTCCGAGTCCCGCTGAGCAAGCTTGGCGGGAGGGGTTTACACCCAAACCCCATCAACTCTTGCTCTCATATGCCAACACCAAAGTGTCTCTCCACTTGTATACGTGTGTTAGCATTTTCAAATGAATTTTACAAGATATTATTAGCACACTAGGTCATTTTACAAGATATTATTAGCACACTAGGTCCCTAATGCATATGCAAAGTCATTGCTCACCTAGTGGCAGTTAGACAAACCGATGTTTACGCGACATCGCCCTTCTTAATAGTATGGTTATCAATCCTAAACCCGGCCGTCAACTTCTCTACTCACCTATGGCCGATGAAATGGAAATGCCCTAGCATATAACTTTGCCTCTAGCTTTCCATTCCGCTCCTCATCTTCATTCATCACCAAGGGTGGCACTTGATCATCTTTGGTCTCCACCATCACCTTGATCTCCATTCCACCACTTGGCTTGGACCTCCCTTTCTCTAATGCTTGTAGACTTCGCAATAGGGTTAGTCCTAGGTTTCATTAATTAGCCAAAACTAAACTGGGGCTTTCAATCTCCCTCTTTTTGGTAATTGATGACAACACACACAAAGATATAAATTAAATTCAATTTTTGCTTTAATCACTTGTCCAAACAATATGAGCTTTTGAAAAGAATTGAACAAGTCATGTAAAAACACATTTGGTAGCTATGGCTCCCCCCTACATGTGTGCTAAGAGTTTAGATTTAAAAACTTTGCACACATGATGGATAAATCGGTTTTAGGAGAGTCAATTCTACCAAATTGATGCTAAGGTGTATAGAATAGACCTTTGAAGCGTAGAACCATCGGAGTGCACATCATAAACCATCCTTAGCACCAAGAGCTAGCTAGAAACATCAAATAGCTAGAAACCCCATAAGATCAACATTAAAAAGCACGGTTTCTAGATACCACTTAAAAACCATTTTAGAAAAATGCTACTTCTAGCTAGAACCTATGCATGCTAATTATCAATTCATCAATCAAGTTTTATACTAGTAAGCACCACACAAGCAAAGAGAGATACCACTTATGAAATAAATAATCCTAAGTGCAATGCAAATAATCATATGAATATGCACATTCAAATACAATCAATCATGTTCAAGAACTTGCTCCCCCCTACTTGTGTGTTCCAAAATATTTTGATCCCTTTCCATTCTACAATCTTCATCTTTTTTCCCACTTGATGCATGCTATCTTTGTATTCTCTCCTCCTTTGTTATCAATGACCATAAAGGTATATGATCATGCTTGGTGTAGACTTGAAATCATGAAAAGAGATTGGAGTAGAGAGATGATCACTTAAAGTTGAGGATCACTTGTTTCCATAAACTTTCTTCTCTTGTGGTTCAAACTAGTAAACTTGCATAAGTAATCTATCTTGGTTTGAACCAATGATAAGTTTTTTCATGCATCTTTCAATGTTTATCTTGTCAATATTGAACTAGATCCTTTCTTGGTCATTTAGCTAGATCAAATACTAGGTTCACATTCTCATGAACAAGTCATATTTAGCCACTAGATCATACAAGACATAGAAGCAATAGTTGCATAATATATACTTAAAACATTTGATTTTCATGAAAGAGCCTAATAAGAATAGATATCACTAGAGGATGTCTATATGATCTAATCAAGTCCTTATCAATGATGAATGCAATATGCCAAACAATATCACCTTTGATTTAGTCAAAGGAGAGGCATGTCATATAATATAGGGGTGCATTCATCTCATGTTGGAGAAGTCAAGAATATTTAATTTATTTCTTAATGTGCAAAATCTTTTCTCATCAAGTGGCTTGGTAAAGATATCGGCAAGTTGATCATCGGTGCCAACACTCTTAATAGAAATGTCCCCTTTAGATTGGTGATCTCTAATGAAGTGATGCCTTATGTCAATATGCTTTGTCCTTGAATGTTGAACCGGATTGGTGATCTTCACGCGACTTTCATTGCCACATAGCAATGGCACTTGTCCAAATTTGATTCCAAAATTCTTCAATATGGCCTTCATCCTAATTAAGCACAACAACTCCCCGCACTAATGTATTTGGCTTCGGCGGTAGAGAGTGCAATACTATTTTATTTTTGGATGACCATGAGACAAGTGATCTTCCTAGCAACTGGCATGTTCCACTAGTGCTCTTTCTATCCACCTTGCATCCCGCATAGTCGGAGTCCGAATATCCAATTAACTCAAAGTTTGACCCCTTGGGATACCACAATCCAACATTTGGTGTGGGCTTAAGATATCTCAATATCCTCTTGGTTGCCTTCAAATGACTTTCTCTTGGTGAAGCTTGAAAACTTGCACACATGCACACACACTAAACATGATATCCGGCCTAGAAGCGGTCATATAGAGTAAGCTTTCAATTATGGACCGATACAACTTTTGATCTACCATGTTGCCACTTGTATCCAAGTCAAGGTGACCATTAGTTTTTATTGGTGTTCCAATTGACACTACTACATAAAATCTTTTAGGAGGCACTTGAAAATGAGGGTTGGGCAGGCCGTCCGCCTCGGTTAATAGGTCTGGCCGAGACCGAGGCATCGGCCATCATCATCATCATCTCCCCTCGGCCCAAGTGATGACGACGATGACGACGGCAATGACAGTGCTGGCGATGGCCAAGGCGGCATCAGTCCACAACGGAGCCCATCTCCCAACAAAGGCAACCCACAAGGAGGTGCATTGGGCCATGAAACACCGCCTCCTAGCGGCCAAGATGGGAGCAAAGAGTGTCCTCCTACGCCGAAGAAGCCAATAGATGAAGAGGGGGGCGCCATAGAGCGTCCTCCTGCACCGGAGAGGGCAATACTTGATGACTGTCTGTCAAATATTCCCTTGGAGGCTTGGGCGGCGTACAAAATAGGCGAAGTCGGGCAAGATAATTTCTCAACGACCTTCGTAAGGTACATATGCTACTAACAAACCAAATATGGTCAATAAACTTTTTGTATGATGCTAACGTAGTTCCTCATTCGTCTCAAATACAGCCACCAAGCCATTTGTCATTACGCCTCGACTCCGGCGCCCCGACCACTTCAAGAATGGTAAGTTCATGTTGCCTTTGGGCCCAACTCGTCGAGAATGAGGCGTGGGAGGTTCGAAGGTGGCATCTGTGGTATATGCATGCATCCAAGTTAGGCATGAAAGACTTCATTGTGCGGGTCCCAAAGGAATACTTTCATTTGGACGAGGATTGCTATTTTAGCCTCGACTTCCACAACATGCATAGGATGCTACGGCGCAAGGACCTCGACGTTGCCCAAGTCACCCTTTTTGCGATGTAAGTGTATGAAAATCTTTTCATTGCTGTAGCTATGTTTTTTGGATCAAACTAGGCAATGTGATCACGAGAACTTGTGCTTCCAGGATGCAAGCATATATATGCAAGGAAGTAGGGGAGGATATTATCTACCTATCTCCAATGCATATTACCTAGAGGGCCATCATTGGCTATGATGTACGGACACGGATCCAGCGGTTGGCGGGCCTAGACGGGATTAAACGGTGCTAGCCCGGACAAGGCTTCAAGGCGAGATCAAGTATAGAAAGGGACGATACATCCTCCAAGCCATGAAGAAGGTGCGGAATATGAGTGTATCCTTCTTTGCGCACCGATTCGGGTAATAAGTTCAAACGATACTTGCGGTACCTATTGGGTTCACTGCTCCTTATATTTTATGATTCAAGATCTAAATTGATTTAATGGTGTAGCTTGGGGGTCATGGGCCATTGGATTGAATTCATAATCTACCCTCAGGATGGAAAGGCGGTCGTATTCGACTCCATGCGCCAAGGCGAACAAGAAGGCGTCGCGCGGTTTCGAAGAGTGTCTCCGATAGTAAGTGATGACATATATTCATTTACATACTTATAAGCAAGTATCAGCTTTTTGTTGTTGACACTAGTAGTTTTCATATATACAGCGCTTATAGAAAGTACTACGAAGACCCTGACACCTTCGATCGAAGGTTTGAGAAGAAGAGGGCAAAGTATAGACACGTACTGAAAGTGAGGCGACAATTCCCGGTAAATGTCCTAAAACTCATGTCTTGCGACATCGTTCATGCTGTGTAAATGTACTAATAACTATATATATTACGTGTTGTGTATATATCGTGCATGTAGTGCGCCAAACAACCTGAAGGCAGTATTCTATGTGGATACTATGCTTGTGAGTACCTCGGGGCTGCGGCGGCAAGTACGGTGGACAGCTATCGGCTCTCAAGAAATCACTTGGATGGTGGAAAAGGATTAGGATGCCGGACAACGTAAACATAAGACAAACAGTCTCCGACATCCAGTAAGTTCGTAATGGACCAATGTGTTGTCATGTCGGTGGTCAATTCTTCTACCATGAAAGCGAGCTAGAGTCGGAAAAGTACAAGAGGCTACGCAAACCGGAGGACACAAAATGAATATGCACGATTACGTGTTGCCGGACATCTTCGACTAGCTACATCATCTTACCTTCTCGATCATTTAGAACTCTATATATTGAAACTTGTATTTTGTGAGAACTTGAGTTGAATGTTGAAAACGACATGGGACAACAAATGAATGGATGTAATTTATATGTTTATCCTTTATCTGCGTGTATTCTTTGTTGTTACATGTTTCAATTTGAATTTCAAATTCATTTTTAAATCAATTTGAAATATTCAAAGCAAATATATTTTTTATTCTGCAAAAAGTATTAACGGAGGCGGTCACGTTAACCCAACCGCCACTGTAAATAGGATTAACCGCGGCGGTAGGGTATTAGCAACCGCCTCCGTTAATACTATTTACCGAGGGTGGTTATCTTAAGGCGCCCGGCTCGGTTAATACCATTAACAGAGGCGATTTTTCCAACCACCTCGGTTAAGGTCTGGATTAACCGTGACCTTTGCTCCAAGGCGGTTGGGAAAACCGTCTCCGTTAATCTATTTTGCCCGCCTCCATTAAATTTACAGTAGTAGTGTGAGTTGGCTTCTTCTATTCCAAACTTCTTCAATATATCCTTGATATACTTGCTTTGGCTAACAAATGTGCTTTTCTTCAATTGCTTGATTTGTAGACCAAGGAAGTAACTAAACTCTCAATCATAGACATCTTAAATTCTTTTGCCATCATTTCTCCAAACTCTTTACAAAAAGTCTTGTTTGGTTGATCCAAAGATAATATCATCAATATAGATTTGCAATACAAACAACTCATTTTCAATCTTCTTGGTGAAGAGAGTATTGTCAACCTTCTCCATTTTGAACCCTTTAGAGCTCAAGAAATCTCTCAATCTTTCATACCATGCCCTAGGAGGTTGCTTCAAGCCATAGAGAGCTTTTCTTCAACTTGTAGACATGGTTGGGCTTCTTAATATCTTCAAATCCTGGGGGTTGCTTAACATACACTAGCTCATTGATGAATCTATTCAAGAAAGCATTCTTTACATCCATTTGATATAGCTTGATGTTGTGGGCACAAGCATAGGCTAATAAGATTCTAATTGCCTCCAATCTTGTAACCTAGGTGCATAAGTCTCTCTAAAGTCAAGACCTTCAACTTGAGTATATCCTTGTGCTACCAATCTTGCTTTGTTTCTCACAACAACGCCATCTTGATCCTTCTTGTTCCAAAATACTCACTTGGTGCCAATGATATTTTAGTTCTTTGGACGCTCAACTAGTTTCCAAACTTGATTTCTTTTAAAGTTGTTGAGCTCTTCATACATAGCATTGACCCAATCACAATCCACCAGGGCTTCTATCTTCTTTGGTTCTATGGATGAGACAAATAAATAGTGTTTACAAAAGGATGCCAATCTTGATCTAGTTTGCACACCACTTCTAATGTCACCAATCACTCGATCTAGAGGATGATCTCTTGCTATATGTGTTGGTTGAAGAACTTGTGGTTGACCACTTGAGTGTGATTGACCACTTTGTTGAGATGATATACTAGCCACTTAATCTTGCACTTGAGAGTCACTAGCTTGCACAATGGGTGAACCAATCACTTGATCTTTGTCATCTTCAACATCCACTACTTAAGTTGGCCTAATATCCCCAACATCCATTTCCTTCATGGCTTGAATCAATTGAATGCCTCTCACATCATTAAGATTTTCTTCCTCATCTTGAGATCCTTTGGTTTCATTAAATTCAACATCATGCACTTCCTCAACTATACCATAAGTGAGATTCCACACTCTATATGCTTTGCTTGTAGTGGAGTAACCGAGTAGAAATCTATCGATGCGGGACCGAGACGGTTCCCTATCAACATGACTCCCGTCCAAGCGGACCCGCAAGATAGAGGCAAGAGGACCGATTTTGAGTAGATGACGTCCTATCCTAGTTAGACAGATAGAAAGTAACTCTTGTAATAGAAACTGAACTCTCTTTACTAGTCCGACTAGGATTAGAACCAAAGCCCTGGCTCCTTTCTCTCATAAAAAGGAGCCAGAGCACCCTCATTGTAACAGCGAACAATAACACACAATCATACATCAATCCAACACAAAAGGCCAAGGCTGACTGGAGTAGAGCTTTTACTCGATGATGAGGGCTCGAACCAGGATAAATCGAGTGTCTCTTGCGTGAACCGCCGAAGTTCTAGTATTCGCCGAGATCCGAATCAATCTAGCTTTGTGGGAACTCAGGAGTGTGCTATCGGTGGTAAAACACCGACAGAATCCTTCATCACACTTCTTCTCAAACTAGCTCAATCGAGTGCCCTTCTTGAGAATGTAGCATTTCTATCCAAATACTTTAAAGTATGCAATGTTGAGCTTTCTTCCATTCAACAACTCATATGGTGTCTTCTCTAGGAGCCTATGACAATAGAGTCTATATGAACAATAGTTGGCGGTGTTGATTGCCTCGGCCCAAAATGAATGATCCATATTATATTCACTCAACATTGATCTTGCTATGTTAATCAAAGTCCGGTTCTTTCTTTCTACGAGCCCATTGGATTGAGGTGTATACTTAGCCGAGAATTGATGCTTGATTCCAAAATCATCACATAGCTCTTCAATTCTTGTATTCTTAAACTCACTACCATTGTCACTTCTCACTTTCTTGATTGATGTCTCAAACTCATTTTGGCTTCTCTTGACAAATGTCTTGAATGTATCAAATACTTCACTCTTGTCAATAAGAAAGAATACCCAAGTATATCTTGTATAGTCATCTACTATCATAAATCCATATTTATTTTCACCAATGCTCTTATACTTGGTTGGGCCAAATAGATCTATGTGTAACAACTTAAATGCCTTGCTTGTGCTCATTATGTTCTTGTTGGGATAAGTATTGCCAACTTGTTTGCCTATTTGATAAGAACTACATAGCTTGTCTTTCTCAAACACCACATCTTTCAACCCTCTAACTAGATCATGCTTGATTAGCCGGTTGAGTTGCTTCATGCTAACATGTCCAAGTCTTCTATGCCGTAGCCAACCCATACTTGATTTGGAGAACAAACATATTGTCAATTGAGCATCACTAGCATTGAAGTCCATAAGATAGAGATTCTCATATCTAAAACCTTTAAATATCAAGTTGCTTCCATCCACACTTACTATCTCAACATCATCAACACCAAATATGCATTTGAATCTAAGATCACACAATTGAGCCACGGATAAGAGATTAAAGTTGAGAGATTCCACTAGCAACTCAATAGAGATGGACATATCATTTGTGATTGCAATCTTTCCAAGCCTTTTACCTTGTCTTTGCCATTATCACCAAAGGTGTATTATTAACACCATTGCCACTTGGTGAGATTGATTTGAACATTCTAGAATCCTCGGTCTTATGTTGAGTACGTGCACCCACTATCAAGCACCCAATACCTTCCTCCGACTTTGTAATTGACCTATAAAAGCAAATCAATTCTTCTGAGGCACCCAAACTTGCTTGGGTCTTTCGAGGTTAGTCACTAAGCTTTTGGGCACCCAAATTGTCTTTTTCTTTGAGCCAACAATGGGAGCACCAATGAACTTAGCCTTTACACCATTAACACTCTTGGTAAGCAAATAACAAGAATCAAATCGAATAGAGGATATGTTAGCATTCTTCTTGTTCTTGCAATATTGCTCTATGTGCCTAACTTGCTTGCAACTAGAGCAAAAATATCTATTGTCCCTCATAAAACTAGTCTTGTGAGTAGCAAAGGCTGTCTTGCCATTCTTAGGGGTATAGCCCAATCCCTCTTTGTTAAGAGAGAACCGTTGGCTATCCAAGCACTTTAGCAAGCGGACATCTCCACCATAGGCCTTGTCTAAGGCATGAGTGAGCTCATTCACCTCTCTCTTGAGGGTATCATTCTTCACCATAAGTGAGGCATCACAAATAAAACCATCACTAATAGTAGATGTGGCATTGCTTGAGCTACAAGAGGGGTTAGCGGGACCAACAACAATAGGAGTATAGAATGATTCATCAAGAATATCACAAGTAACTCCTACGTTGCATGTGTCTACAACATCCTCAATCTTAGCTTGATCAAGGAGGAAGGAGTGAGCCTTTTTAAGTTTGGTGCGAGCTTTTTCAAGCTTCTCATGGGCTTCCATTAGCCTCTCATGAGTAGCATTGAGCTCATCAAATAATTGCTCAAGGGCTTTCTTGCTCTTGCGCAACTCTTTGCACTCCTTCCTCTTCTCCTCAATATAAGAGTGAGCATCTTATAGCATGCTAATAAGGTCCTCCTTTAAGTACTCCTCATCATCATCACTCCCACTATCACTCTCATCATCGGATTGTACCTTGGATGGGTTAGACATTAAACATATCGATGGAGCATCAAAGAGTGAGGGCTTGTTGGAGATGGCAAGACTAGCAAGTGCCTTCTTCCTTGACTTCTTGTCATCTTCACTCTCATCATCACTATCACTTGATGAGGCATCACTATCCCATGTAACACAATACGATTGCCCCTTCTTCTTTTTTCTTGTACTCAAGCTTCTCGTCTTTCTTCTCATTTTTCCTCTTCTTTTTCTTCTTGTCCTTCTTCTTTCTCTTGATTTCTTCATCACTTTCATCATCACTATTCGGAGAGCAATCAGCAATGAAGTGATTCTTGCTCTTGCACCTAAAGCATCTTTTGGCCTTGGTTGCATCTCTTTTTTTCTAGCACCATAGCCCTTCGTCTTTATAAATTTACTAAACTTGTGCACTAAGAGAGCCATTGCTTCATCATCTACTTCACTTGAACTTGTGCTAGCCTCATCATTACTTGAGCCTTGCTTCTTGCTCTTGCCCTTGCACTTGGAGGAGGTGGCCTTGAATGCCACGGACTTCTTCTTCTTCTTCTCTTCCTCTTGAGAGCTTGTTTTTGAGAATGTATAACTTGGCACTCTTCACGGCTTATGTACCCTTATATGTCACCTCCAATCTTGTCCACACATCATGAGCTCTTTCCAAATCCTTGATTTGCTCAAACACCTTTGAATCCAAGGCTTCATAGAGTGTGTTGATGGCAATATCATTGAATTGAAGCTTCTTTTCTTCTCTTGCGGTGGGATCGGTGGGATCAATCACCGCAAAGCCTTGTCAACCACTTCCTAAACTCTCTGATTTAATGATTTCAATTGAGCGCACATCTTTCTCTTCCAATAATCATAACCGGTACCATCGAAGTGTGGTGGCTTTCCCACATGATTGATATGGTTGATTTAAACCATTTTAATACCGAAGGATGTTAAGCCTTAATTAACGGTGACCTCAGCTCTGATACCACTTGAAAGGTCCTAAAGAGCTAGAGGGGGTGAATAGATGTCGATGGGGGATCTACAGGGCTCCCTATGGAGAAGAGAGAAGAAGACCTAGTCCAATTAGAACTTTTCATATGTAATTCTAGTAGGACTGCTACCTTGTAATCCTATTAGGATTCCAATATTATAACCGACTAGGACTCCCCCTCCTCCTGACTATATAAAGAGAGGCGGGGGTCCCTAGATAGACAGACACAATAAGGCTCAACAGCCAAAACCACCAAGCGCAGGGCGCGATGTACTACCCACTCCAACTGGAGTAGGATGCTGTGACTTTCCGGCGTGCCGAACCAGTATAAATCATGTCTAACTGCGTTTGCCATCGAGTTCCTGCATACGCCGACACCCCTCCGAACAAAACACCGTCCCGGGTACCCCCGTGGCGGGCTATCGGTGGTGAAACACCGACAGGCCGGGCGCGCTAGGTAAGAGTTCTCGGCGCTTTTGCGATCGAGAGCTCGATGGACCTCAAAGATCAAGATTTCCCGTGGCACTTGTCGGCCCTCATCAACAACCCACCGTGGCTCAACAAAGCACTCGTTGGCCTACGTCGTCATCGACCTCATCAACAACTCGTCGTACCCATAGTCATCATCAGCTTACAACGGAACTTCACACACCAAGATCGGCACACATCCTCGCCAAGCAAGATCACATGTCATGCCTAACTCGAGCTATCAACCCCTGAGGTTTTGATGACACGCAGAGCTGCGCCATGACAGGATCCAATCTACGTGCAAGACATACAAGCTATTACCAAAAATAAGCCATAAAAGATATGTTCGTATCAGGCTTCAATGTCTCGGAATCTGACTCAACCAAGCCTGGCAGCGCTTCGTCAAATGACGTCAAGCTAATAAAAGCCAATACAGCCGCATCACATACTCAAGTACTCGGCCATACGTACATGTATAGACAGGCAGCAAACAAGCAAACAGCAATCAGGAAGACGTTGAGGATTTACTGATCACAAGGGCATGCAAACCACATGCATGTGCAGTGACATACAAGCAGGACAACTCGTACATGCATTTACAAGACAAGACTACAAGCTACAAACGGAGCAGAGTTCCGCTTGTGCCCGTACTCGTTCGACCGACTACTACTCTGATCGAGTTCAATTATGCTGATGCCAACTTCGACCGCGCCCCGCCAAGATTAACTCTTCCGCTCATAGACGGCCACAAGTCCTACTCCGAGTCGATCAAATATGCATCAGCGCCCAGCTGCCTGAAATCAGATCAGGCACACGCACGCAAGCGAGTAATTACCAAGCAAACTAACAGAAGGCATGCAAGCAAAAAGGAGTATACCTATGAAAGTTGAACTGCTTCTATATCTGAACGTCTAGGTACTAGGCGAAGAATGCTGGGTTCTCGACGGCTCATTACGAGTTGTCTCCAGATTCTAGTACTCAACGTACGTACCGGCTACTTAACTGGTATAAGCCATCAACAAAACAACTCGGCCAAGCTGTCCACAGAGTTGTTTGCTACATCAAGCAAGTTGTCGACTCCAATTCCATCAATTCGGATGCTACACCAACAACTCGGCTGCAACAATCCACCACTCGGCTACAAATCAAATCAGTCTCGTCGACTCAACACGGTTGCTGCTATTTTCTGTCGACGAATGGACGACTCAGCATACAAGTCCGAAGCGAATTCACCTGCACAAGCCATGATTGGAAAATCCAAATCCAAGATGACATACATCCACTCCAAGACCAACAACTGTCCGACTTCAAGATGACAGCAGGCCTTTGCATGGAGCATGCACAAATTCGACTCTGACTCCATCCGCCAAATATACATGCATCAATTTGCATCAACCAGTTTCCTCTACTGCTCTGACTCTCACAGCAGGGCAAAGTACCTCGTCCGACTACTCGGAAGCCGACTAGAGCAAAATTCGACTCTGACTCCAAAGAAGCCTGCCGTCAACTCTCAAACGGCGGCACAAAACAAGCCTACGTATGCATGCACCAGCAAGCAAGCAAATAAGAAGTCTCTGCACTTACGGAGCCGTGCGAACAAACAATAGGATCCGAATTCAGCCAATCAGCGTACATATACTACTCGGATGCTACGATCACCAATTCCGTCGCCCGATTGCTGCACTCGGCTGCCAACTGCTGCACCTGGCTACTGACTACCCTTTGGACGCGCCGACTCCTCCACTTAGCCAAAAAAAAGCTAAGCCTTATTTTTAATATTTTTCTAAATATTCTTCGAGGCTTCATATATTTTTAGATATTAACCATGTGCCTCCATGGCTAAATCAGAACTGTTCACAGAAACATTGGTCTACTGCTGCGCCATCCTACTGCAGCCTAAGGACAGCCTCAACATCTTGACGCAAATCACGCAAGCAAGGAACAAAACCAGTTACTTACATGTATGTGTGCATACAAGCAAACAAACATACTCAAGCAACCTATGACAAGCAAACAGAGACGGTTTAAATCAAAGTCAAGCCAACCATCCAAAAATCGTGGCATTTAGAACCATACCGAGTTCAACTCCAAAATTGCAGTCGTCCAAATTCAGATTACTCATCCGTGCCGACTACACCCCGACCGATCTCGACTTAGCTCCATCTCCAACTGAGCTTGAAACCTTTGCCAAGTAACGACGACGCCTTCGTCATCATGAACATATGACTGCTACTCCACTCGGTGCTGATCGACGAGCACAAGGCACGGCCGAAAAACCCACCTTGATGAGTGCTGAGGACCAGGACTGTGAACGAGTATGAGGCAAGAAGATTCACGTTCCAGGAAATTCCATCAAGCTGGAAGCATACAACGCTGGAACCAAAATCTATTGCCATGATTACAAGCCAATAGCAATCAAGCAACGAACAAACAGCAAACAAACAAGGAGAAAAAGGCTGGTATATCTACTCAGTCATGATCTCATCACTTCATCAACAAGCAAGTAAATATACATGTAAGATGCATGGCAACAACATGGAAGATGACCAAGAACTCCAAGCTGAGTACTACTGCACACCAAAAACTACTTGGAAACAAGCTGACTGACTGCATTAAGATTAACAACCACGGCTACAATTCAGCGGTGGTTTTCCGGGTGCCTAGGCAACATGTTCCGGGTTTTTCAACGACAACTTCCAGACTACCCGTCTATAGTGTCTGACTTCCCAGCCATCAGCTCAGCATGAGAGGCGTACTCAGCCATCAGCTCAAGATGAGAGGCCAACACGGCCATCAGCTTAACATGAGAGGCCAACTCGGCCATCAGCTCAGCATGAGAGGCGTACTCGGCCATCAGCTCAGCATGAGAGGCGAACTCGGCCATCAGTTCAGCATAAGAGGCGTACTCGGCCGTCAGCTCAGCATGAGAGGCCAACTCGGCCATCAGCTCAGCATGAGAGGCATACTCGGCCATCAGCTCAAGATGAGAGGCCAATTTGGCCATCAGCTCAGCATGAGAGGCCAACTCGGCCATCAGCTCAGCATGAGAGGCGTATTCCGCCATCAGCTATAGATGAGAGGCCAACTTCGGCCATTAGCTCAAATGAGAGGCCAACTTCGGCCATCGGCTCAGCATGAGAGGCATACTCGGCCATCGGTTCAGCATGACAGGCGAACTTCGGCCATCGATTCAAAGATGAGAGGCGTACTCGGCCATCAGCTCGATATGAGAGGCCAACTTCGGGCTAACTTCGACCATCAGCTCCGCATGAGAGGCCATTTCGGCCATCGGCTCGGCATGAGAGGCCACTCGGGCTAACTTCGGCCATCGGCTCTGCATGAGAGGCCATTTCGGACATCGGCTCGGCAAGAGAGGCCTACTTAGCTTTCACCTCGGCTTAGTCGGCTCCACTCCAACTTCTGAGAACAACCGGCGGTTTGACTATGACTCCAATAAGACATGCACACTAGGGGCCTCAAACAAGCATGGTGATGACGCTCAGCATATCAGTTAGAAGCATGCAACCAATAGCAATCAAGGCAAGAAGTATGTACATGTGTTTCATCACGAAGAAGCAGACAAATGAAAGACTCGACATCATCTACATGACTCTGTAAGCTAATTGGAAAAGTCAAGATTCTTGCATACACACTCTATCGATCTGCAAAGACAAACAAGTCCGACTTCTATTCTAAGAGACTCAATACATCGACTACTCCAGTTCGGCATGCTAGCCAGAAACAGAATATGAAGATCAGAAGCGAATAATCAACATACACCTCTCAGCCAAGAAGTAAGCAAGAATCGACTACATCAAGCGGTTGTCCGACTATAGCAGCAATTCGGTGACAACTTCATCTACTCAAGCTTGACCGAGTACTATACGACGATCTTCGAGTGCTTGATTATGGCTTCTGAGTACTTGATGATGGCTTCCGAGTACTTGATGATGGCTTCCGAGTACTCGACGAAGGCTAGCGAGTGCTCAACAATGACTTCAATATACTCAACGATGGGTTTCGACTTCCGTGTACTCAAAACGACGGGTTCCGACTTACGAGTACTTAACGATGAGATTCGGACACTCAACGGCGCACTTTGGATCAATGTTAGCCTACACGCTACACGGTACACGGTCGGTCACCCTTCGTTTAGCGAGTAGTCGGATTATACGTCTGATTAAATGGGTCAAAAAACGGATTACACGGGATTAAACGGATTAAACAGCATACACGGCAACACGGTTGACTACTGAGTAGCGTGTACACGCCGTGTAATCGGCCTACACGGCCGTGTAGGCGAACAGGGCTTTGGATACACAGTTGACTAGTTCACTTCATCAACTTCGCTCAACTACTCTATCACGGCAGTCTGACTACTTCTAGCGAACACGCACACTGAGTAAATCAGAAGCTAACAAAAGAGGACATGCGGCTGCAGCAACATGCAAGCTAATTACAGAAATCATACAAAGATATACTGAGACATCCACATATACAGCAAGAAACAAGCAACCAATGAAGAAGCCTGCATGACCCGAATGAGCCAATTGGATGTCTTCCTATATTACTCAGCTAAAGACTACTCGGAACGAGCCCATCACGATGACCACTCACAGCAACTACTCGGCCTCGATGTTTGACTGCTCGGCTGGAGAATCCGAGCTTACAACAAGTTTTAGACTACTTGGACACAGCTGTTCAAATTAAAAAGCAAGCCACAAAGGCTTGACGACCAAGCGATACTCGGGGCTGCCTGGCCCACAACGTTATCGGCGAAAAAAGAAGCAAAATTCTACTACAAGATTTGACTCAGTTGAAGAGCAAAATGGCTACAAGCTAGCCTAAACCCAAATATTTCGGGTTGTTTTCACAACACCGATGAGAGTACGGCAAAGAAGCCAATACTCGCCCTATCTTGGGTTTTGAGAGCAAAGACGCTCGCCCTTCCGGGTTGTTTTCACAATACCGATGAGAGTACGGCTAAGAGGCTAACACTCGCCCTATCCTGGGTTTTTCAACCTGGATAAGAGCAAAGACGCTCGCCCTTCCGGGTTGTTTTCACAACACCGATGAGAGTACGGCAACGAAACCAACACTTGCCCTATCCTAGGTTTTTCAACCTAGATGAGAGCGTAATATAGCTCAAACCATTCCGACTTCTAATCAAGAAGCGGATGAACATCGACTCTGAGATATCCAAATTACAAAGACAAAGAAGATTTTTCTCGTCATTACCACAACATAAACTCGGTACCTCCAGCGTTTCGGATGATCACGGTGGCAATTTAGGTGCTTGTCTGCAGAAAGCTTTATCATATGGATTATACTCGGGGTCCCAACCTCCAAGTCTAACTCAAGCCGAGTACTCATAAAGGAACAGGACAGCCGAGTGCTCATACACGACACCTAGGTACAATAACAGAGTACCCACTCTGTTCGAATACTACATCACGATAACACTCTCGAACTCCTGTATCAATCTTCACTTTGCACAAGACAACGATCAGCGCTCCGCACATCAGTTTGAAGCCAGCATATGACAAAGAGACAAAGATCTGTTATTACAAACAGCAAGATAATTGAACATACGAGCATCAAAATACATACATATGTACGACTGCTACTCAGGAGTAGGCAAACCTGCACCAGCCCTGGAGATATAAGAAGATAATCAACTCAAACTTGCAAGACAAGCACGATTCGTCCTACAGCTCATCTACTCGGACTTCATGACACGCTGACTCTACTCAGCCTATGCCTCAGCATTAGTCAGTTTCAATCCAACTACACTCGGGGGCTCGACGACTCACCCTAGTTCTCAACAAAAGGCATGCCTACCAAGAGACGGCAATACAACGTGCATATGAATTTATAGAGACATATGGACAACAGTCACTATGCCACTAAGCACGGGGGCTCTTCATTACCTCGACTTTTCTAAATTGACTCTAGAACTACGCCCGGGGGCTCAAATTCAAGGACGAAGGACCAAGAATATAAGCATTCAAGATGAAAACAACAACTACAAAACAACACATCAAGACCCTTCATCCGATTTCTTTTCTAAAGAAAAAAACCCGGAGAAGGCTCGGGGGCTGCAGGGTACATACCCTCAAAGAAGATCTTCAAAATTTTTCAAGGAACCTCCAGCTTTTTGTTCTAGAAAGCAAGAGGCTCGGGGGCTACCTTATAATCCTATTAGGACTCCAACATTGTAACCGACTAGGACTCCTGCCTCCCGGACTATATAAAGAGAGGCAGGGGTCTCTAGATAGACAGACATAACAAGGCTCAACAGCCAAAACCACCAAGCACATGGCGCGATATACTACCCACCCCAACCGGAGTAGGACGCTGTGACTTTCTGGCGTGCTGAACCAGTATAAATCGTGTCTACCTGCGTTTACCATCGAGTTCCTGCATATGCCGACACCCCACCGAACAAAACACCGTATCGGTGGCGAAACACCGACAATAGCCTAATTAAAAAATCTACAAATCACTAAACAAACCGGTTAGTAAATAAAATGGCGAAGCAAGAGTTGCGCTAGCCTAGAGAGAGTTGCAAGCCAACCTATCTAATTCTAGCAATCCTAATACACTAAGCACACTAAGAATGATGTCTTTAACAATCAAGCTACACTACACACCCTAATATGATGCTAGCACAAATGTAACCGCAAGGAAGGATCCGAGGGGGGTGCAAACCGTGCCTTCGGGATGATGACCAATCACCGTCTTGTCAATACAATAAAACTCAAAGAGATGATCCAATATAGAAATCCAAGTTGATCCCGAAGGATCAAACCACACAAAAACACCAAGGGATACATGATTTTTATCCCAAGGTTCACGTGCTTGCCGGCACGCTACTCCCCGTTGTGTCGACCACACACTTGGTAGTTCAGTGGCTAATTTGCATCACAAGCCAATCCCTCACTGGGTACCACAAGAACTCATACAAAGTGAGGGTAACTCAATGACATGAGATTTTACTAAGGAATGCTTTCATGAACTCCCGCGCGGTGGGATCAACACCCCTCACAATCACCTCCGGAGTGGCCAAAAACAATCTTCAACCTTATTCAACTCCGGCTCATTTGCTCCAACCGTCTAGGTGACGGCAATCACCAAGAGTAATAAGCTCAATCGCGGCAAGATCGCTCACTAGTGCCACTACATGCTCAAACACAAAGCAAATGCACTAGAAGCTCTCCCAATCACTCTCTAGATCAATCAAGAGGCACGCAAAGTGAGGGACATGGTTTGCTTAGCTCTAGGGATGTCAAGTATATCAAAGTGCCAAGAGTGACTCCCTAGAGCCAGCCAATTCACTTATATAGGTGCCAACAAGCACACCTAACCGTTACACACAAACAGCCCCACATGCAGCGTGTTGACCGGGGCCTTCGCTAAGTGACGACCGGATGCGTCCGTCCCCAAATATCGTCCGGTCACTCTCACCCGAGCCACGTGTCAATGACGTTTAAATGTAGCCGTTGCGTGCCAACGGTCGAACTCACTCGCGCCTGCGGCACACGGCCGGGCCAGCGTCCGCCACTTGACCGGAGATGCTCACACAAAGTGCGAGTCCGGTCCACAATCCACGAGGTCGAAAACGCAAAATTTTGACCCGGACGCATCCTGTGCCCCCCCCGGTGCACACACTTTGCTCCGCCGCACGGCTGCTTCAACTTCGCTCGACCGGACTTGGCACGGACCGTTTAGTCGCCCGGCGTCGATCGTCCCGAAAATGCCCCAAACGCCACCACTTGACCGTGCGCGTCCAATCCAAACCGAGGCGATTGTCCGGTCACCTCCAGTGACCCTTTTCTTCCAAAAACTACGAGTCCCGCCAAGCAAGCTCGGCGGGAGGGGTTTACACCCAAACCCCATTAACTATTGCTCTCATGTGCCAACACCAAAGTGTCTCTCCACTTGTGCACGTGTGTTAGCATTTTTAAATGAATTTTGCAAGATATTGTTAGCACACTAGGTCCCTAATGCATATGCAAAGTTATTGCTCACCTAGTGGAACTTAGATAACCGATGTTTGCGCGACATCACCCCTCTTAATAGTACGGTTATCAATCCTAAACCCGGCCGTCGACTTCTCTACTCGCCTACCGCCGGTGAGATGGAAATGCCCGAGCATATACCTTTGCCTCTAGCTTTCCATTCCACTCCTCATCTTCCTTCATCACCAAGGGTGGCACTTGATCATCTTTGGTCTCAACCATCACCTTGATCTCCATTCCACCACTTGGCTTGGACCTTCCCTTTCTCTAATGCTGCACACTTAGTAATAGGGCTAGTCCTAGGTTTCATCAATGAGCTAAATATTGGCAGCTCTTATTGTCTAATTTTAACCGCCAATCTTCTCATGAAAACCATACAAACAAACATCAAAACATAGAAAATAGGGATTATACTAATCATTTCCATAAGTTTTGGTGTTTTACTATTCTGAGGAGGACATGTTGAAGTAACACAAGAAATGTGCACCAAAGCATATGCACCATGCAGCAAAACATCACCCAACATGAGCCCGAGGAGGACAGCCCACATTCCCGACAAATCATGGCCCAAATCGGGGGTTAAACAGGCGAAACACACAAATCAAATGGACTCCAAATGATCTTTATCTTACGGGCATGGATCCTAGGCACCCCTAGAAGCCCACGAGCAGGCCGAACGAAGCCCGCCAAGGTGCGGCCGCACCCTTTCGAGGCGGTTCGGGCCCAATTTTTTGTGGGAGAAAGGTACCGACATACCTAAGGTGGTTCTGGTGGTTATTGCCTCAATCAATGCACCCACAGTCGGTTTTGAGGTCGGTTTGGGCTATTCAAGAGGGGGAAATCTTCCATTCAACCCCCCCTCTCCACCTATAAAAGGAGGCCTCCACCCTCCTCATTGGACACACCACCAAGGAGCTCTTCCATTCCAATTACCAATATGTAGAAGTAGTACTAGCCTAGTTGGGAGTTAGGGAGAGGTGCTCAAATTCTAGAGGAGCCCTCAAAGGTCTGATATGATCTTGTACCATTCCATCCTCGGAGGTCTGGTATGATCTTGTATCGCTTCTCTATAAGACTCAATTCTTTCGTATATTCATCTTCTCTAGTTACTAAATTATCTTTCATGGTTATCTTGATCTTTCTTTAGGAGCTAGCTAAGCATGGTTAGTGTAGTGTTTACACCTTGGCATGGGATCTCCGTTCAACCGAATGCTTTAGTCTAATTAAGATATCGGACTAGAGTAGTAGCTGTTAGCGTAGACGTGGTGTCTGGGCTAGCGAGTTACCTGAGTTTGCGCCCAACCCCACGGATAGTTGTGGTAGCCCCGGGGTGATAGCTCCGACCAGGCCTTTGTATTCTACCACGTTCGGGTTGGTGTTTTTTCGTAGAGCTTTTGGCAGCCTTCCCCCAACTACCGCTTTCCGGTCTTCTTGAGAGTTGGAAAGGTACTACTGCTCCGAAGTGTCATGGTGTGGTCGCTATATTTAACCTTGCTTAGTTATCTTCTATAGCATGAGCTAGAATAGAACCACAGTAATAGAGAAGTCATAGGAACCTTGAACTCTTCCGTTGTCCTCCCAGCTTAGTCGGTCTACTCTGCTATCTTATCATGGAGTTCTCCTGTGTGTCACTTATCTAAAATCCATATCTTTGTTACTTACCCCCACATTAGTTTAGTCGGTGCGCTAAGTTAGCGATTACATGAGGGTTAATTATCAGCTTCTTTAACCATTGCTTCCCGAGGATAAATACGATACCCTGAATACTCACGGGTGAAAGCTACAACGGTATCCGTGCGCTTGCGGATTTCTCTGTTTGAGTAACAAAATACCAATTGGCTTTCTGGCGCCATTGCTGGGGATGCAAACCTGGTGATGACGCTAAGAAATGCCAACAAGCTTTCTGGCGCCATTGCCGGGGAAGCAATTGACGTAAAGATTTTGATATTTATCTTGATATCTAATAACCTATTTTGCCACTAACTTTTGTCAGTAAAAACATAAAAAAATATATTACGAGTCTAGGGTGCCTTATCATTCATGATCAATCAACTCCATGCACCCTGCCATCTCATAGATAGGTATATATATGTGTACACACTAATTCGTAGATGGAAAGAAGGTCACCGTCCAGAGCAAACAAAACCATCAGATGTGACAGGACAACTACAATGCATCACTCTCACAATTCAAATCAGAATTTGTGAGTGATGAATGAATCAAGGTATGAGAGAACCAACCAAAAATATTTGACTTTTCCTAATGTTATTTTCACCACTGCATGTTGCTTAGTTCATCATATATCTAGTGCTTTTATTGGGTGGCTCCTAGTCTTTGAGCTGTATTCGAGCGCCATGTCTAGTCTAGGTAGACAACAATTTTTGTTATCTATCTATACGTTGCTCTTAGTCTAGCTTCGTAGTAGACGGATGTTAAACGGGACCATCTCGGTTTCATACGCCTGGCGTCGATGACGGCGCGGGCATCACGTCCGGCGTTGATGATCGCTCGGGCATCGGCGGGCGGCCGGTTGATGGGCCAGTGCGGCGGATTGTTGCCGCCTCCGTTTCTGCCGTGGTTGCGCCACCTCCCGTCATTGTGCGATCGGCGGGACCGTCGGGATCTTCCCGATCGATGGCGGCTTGACCCGGAGGTGGAGGATCCTGACGGCATCTCCCCGTAGCTTGTTTACCTGCACTTGAGCAGCCTTGATGAAAGCTTTAGCCCTGGTTTACGAGGGGTCCGGGCGAGTGCCTCGAGTTCGTTGGTGGCGACGGCGAGGTTGGCGCTCGGGGTTGGCGCTACGATTTGTTCGTCGATGTAGACAAACTCGTCCGCCCAGGGTTCCTCAGAGGTGACGCCACAGGCCGGCCGCATCTCGGAGGAGGCTCCTGGTCTTCAAGAAGCCACGATCGGTCGGCGTTTGGGCGGTCGGCGCGATGTCCTTCTGTCTCGTCCGCTGGTGGGTCCTCGTCCGGTGAGACGGCTCGGAGCATGAAGATCCGAGCCGGGTATACGGGAGGGATGCGAAGTTCGCCGGATGGCTCCGGTCCGCTTACGACAATCGATGTCTCCGGATCCGATCTAGGGGGGCGTCGGAGTCGGGCCGGGCTGCTCCTCCAGGATGGTGTGCGGTGACTCGTCGTCCTCCAGCAGTGGAGCTGCACCATGTTGACGATCGGTGATGGAGTGTCGGCCGGTAGTGGCCGGACGAGTTGCCGCCGTGCAACTTCCCGGTGAGTATCCGCGGAGCTCCGCGGTCGGGGTGGTGCCACCACAGTTCCAGATCATTCCTCCGGAAGTTCGGCGATGACGTCCTGCCGAGCGGTTGGGGTGCCGGAGGAAATCCCCAGAACCACTGGAGCCTGGCAGGCCGTCCGCCGGCAGCGATTAAGCGCCCTAGGTCCGGCGGGTTTAGCCGGATGGCCATTGGCCTTGGGCGGGGTGATCGGGTCGGCGTGGTGCCCGGCAGCGGCGCGGGTTGCCATCCCGACCCGACGGGTGGGTGCTCGCTGAAGTTGCCGGCGGCGCGTCTTCGGCGAAAGCTCGGCGCACTCGCGTGTAGACCTCCATTGACCCGGTCGATGAGTTCGATCAGTCATCGGAGTTGACAGGGTCCTCTCCCGGCGGGGCCGTCGAAACGTTGCCGCTGGGAAGGATCGCCGTGGCCTCGCTTGGGCGCCTGGCTTGATCGGCCGGGGCCGTTGCATGCCGGCTCCGGCCCTGGGCGGGATCCGGGGTTGGTCGTTCTCCCCCGCCCGTCGTGCTTCGGCGACGGCGGTCCACGTGATGGATCCGATGGTGAAGGTCATGCCCGACGCGACGGAGAGAGCGGCGGTGGAAGGAGCAACCATCTTGCTCAACGACGGATCTGAAACGCACACCCCTACCTAAGCGCGCCCGGTGCCGACGATATCGGGTCGGCACCTACCTTGGGGGTGCCCGAGGTAGTAGATGAGATCGAGGGTGGTGAGGTGCGCGAGATCAAGAGCAAGAAAGTAACACGAGACACGGGTTTAGACAGGTTCAGGCCGTCAAGGTGACGTAAAACCCTAGTCCTGTGTTCTGGTTGTGGATTATGATGGGAAGTAATCTGTTTTGGAGGGGGGCCCCTGCCCGCCTTATATAGCCGGGGGGCAGGGTTACAAGATCAATCTAATCTCGCCTTCCCTGATCGGCGTATCAATTAGCCGACCAGGAAATCTTATGTACAAGGTAACTAATCACCTGATGACCGGACGGATCATCCCTGCATGCCGAGCCGTGCGCCATACTCCGAGGTCTTCAGCGGCGCTCGGTATCGTCTTCTCGGGTTGGGCCTCACGACCGCTCGGCCCAAGCCCACAAACTGAGGATACCCGGGGAGCAATCCCCACGATGGTCCGTGCTACGGGCAAAAGCTAAAGCCTAGATTTTTCATGCATGTCGTATTTACTTAATTTTTTTTTCAAAACCATGGCATGTTTGCTTAATCACATTCATCCACCCCATTTTTTGCATTGCCTTGCATATAGAAAACAAAACAGTTCTCTCATTCATCATTCAATGTTCAAACACCCATTTGAGTGAATCTCAAGTTCATCATTCTCATGCTACCTTTCTCTATGCTCGTATGCTTGGTTTGGATGTTGGTTGTACATCTCTTAAATTAAGCATGGTGCTTAGTTTTAGATGCGATGATCACATTTTCATAGGTTAATTAAATTAAGCATGGTGCTTAGGTTGATTAACCTACCTGAATCAAATTAGACATGGAGTCTAATTTGATTTTTGAACCAAAACTACAAGTGTAGACTTTGGTTGTATGCATAGACTAACCCCTGCAGAAAAATTCTTGAATCCATAAAGGGTAAGTCTTTGAGATAGATTTATAATGGAGGTACATCAAAGTTCATTTGTTGAACTTTGAATGAAACCTTGATTAAAAAAGGATGACACGCTCTCCAAGGCAAAACCACACACAAAAAGATCCTGATGGCATGGCGAAAATAAGATGTGCAATCATCTATATCCGTCTCGAGGATGAGATGATGCCAATTCAAGCTGAAATGCAATGGAGAAGTCCTGCTCAACGGACTTAAAAACGGTGAGCCCTTACCGAAGGTAAATCGGTAGTTATCGCATATTTAAATTCAATGCATTTTTTTAAAAAAAATTCAAATATCATGTTTAAATTTTGCACATGCATCAACATTTCTAAAAAATATTTCTATAATCCAAACAAATGTTTTTTAAAAAATAAAATAAATAAATAAGTAATAATGATATGAATATCATTTTTAGTTACCATAACTTTTCAATAATAAAAAACAATATATAATAGCCTTTGCTTTGCATAATAAACTTATTTTAACTTAGACTTTTTAAAAATAAAGATAAAACCTCCCTTTCTCCCACAAATAAAAAACAAAACTTGGTGCTAGACATGTTTCCTTCGGGTATTCTTTGCTACTAACAATTATAGGAATGAAGGACGAACGATATCTGAAAACATAGTGCTTCAATACAAGCTAAGGAGATGCTCCAACATTTACACTTAGTTTTTAGTGTCAATTGACATAAAAATCCAAGTGTGGGGGACCTGACCTTCGATGCCATCACTTGGGCACGCTGGTTTGCACTCCATCTCCTCACCCATGGTTTGCTCCTATAAAGTTTGATTATGTTCAAAAGTGCTAAACATGTTAATCATACTTCAAAATGAAAAATAAAATTTTGCCAACCTATAAACTTGACTTTATAAAGATTGGCTGGCATAAACTTTATTCCTAGTTCATATACTTGTTACCTGTGGATATATCTTTATTAGGAAATCATGTCAACTAAGTTGTTGTAAAGTGAGATATGGCTAAGACTAAAGAAATCCTATCTTTTCTATGTAAGCTCTTGGAGAATTTATGCTTTACTAAAACTTCAAAATCTATAGCAATACTTCTCCTCAATGGTGATATGTCCTACCAAAGCCATATGATGATTTAAACATTGCAAAACCATAATCATGTTGCTTGCTATCATGTTGAGCTTTGTCAAATTGTTGTGACCCGTGTGAGATCCTTGCCATGCACCCATGATCAAGATTCACTTGCACGCCACAAATAAATGCTAACTCTTACACTGAGAGTTACGCACAACATGCCATCCATCCACCAAATAAATAAAACTCCTATTCTCTGACATATCTCTCAATAATATTTTTGAGAAAAAAGAGAGAGGGTATGAGCTATGCAAAAAAAAGAGAAAATAAAAATTCCATACCAAAATGGTATGAGAGCAAAAAAAAGAGAGAAAAAGAAATATCCATGCAAAGCATGAGAAAAAAGAGAGAGAGAGAAAACAATGGATGCCTTGAAGCCCACTTGACAGGATCAAAGATAGCTCATACTCTCTAAAAAAACTCAAAAGAGAAAGTCATGCACAAGGAGTACAAAAAAAAAATTCCACACACTTGCACTTCTTGATCAAAGTGTATGGCTTGCATCTCCTTGGATCCAGTTTTTGACTTAGCAATATTATGTGATGCAAGTATGCCTCTCTTTTTCATCCCTACCCAAAGCACCACATGAGCCATTTAGAAATAGAGTGAAAAAAAGAAGGCAAACTCAAAAACCTTTGGTAAGGATACATACACCATTGAGCGATTTGAGAGAACCATTTGAGGGGAAGTATAAACTATGTTTTCAATTTCAAAAAAATACAAAAAAAACTCCAAGTATGCTTCATAGATAGAGAGTGATGACTTGGTGTCATAGTCGTTCCACTTTTCAACCGCTCAAGGCGACATGGTAGACACTTCAAAATCCACAGGTATGAGGAATGACATGGAGTATCTTTTATGCTAGTATCATATCTTTTAAAAGTCATGATTCATAGTTATATATGCCTTTGCTCGAGGACGACCAAAGAAACAAGTGTGGGGGAGCTTGTTGGCGGCTCTTATTGTCTAATTTTAACCGCCAATCTTCACATGAAAACCATACAAACAAACATCAAAACATAGAAAATAGGGATTATACTAATCATTTCCACAAGTTTTGGTGTTTTACTATTTATAGAAGGACATGTTGAAGTAACACAAGAAATGTGCACCAAAGCATATGCAACACGCAGCAAAACATCACCCGACATGAGCCCGAGGGGGACAGCCCACATTCCCGACAAATCAGGGCCCAAACCAGGGGTTAAACAGGCCAAAACACAAATCAAATGGACTCCAAATGATCTTTACCTTATGGGCATGGATCCTAGACACCCCTAGAAGCCCACAGAACAAGAAACAGGCCGAACGAAGCCCGCCAAGGTGCGGCCGCACCAGAGGTGCGGCCGCACCCTTTCTGAGGCGGTTCGGGCCTAATTTTTGCGTGGAGAAAGATACCGATATACCTAAGGCGGTTCTGGTGGTTATTGCCTCAATCAATGCACCCACAGGTCGGTTTTGAGGCCGGTTTGGGCTATTCAAGAGGGGAAAATCTTCCATTCAACCCCCTCCTCTCCACCTATAAAAGGAGGCCTCCACCCTCCTCATTGACACACCATCAAGGAGCTCTTCCATTCCAATTGCCAATATGTAGAAGTAGTACTAGCCTAGTTGGGAGTTAGGGAGAGGTGCTCAAGTTCTAGAGGAGCCCTCAAAGGTCCGATATGATCTTGTACCGTTCCATCCTCGGAGGTCTGGTATGATCTTGTATCGCTTCTCTATAAGACTCAATTCTTTCATATATTCATCTTCTCCAGTTACTGAATTATCTTTCATGGTTTCTTGATCTTGCTTTAGTAGCTAGCTAAGCATGGTTAGTGGTGTTTACACCTTGGCATGGGATCTCCCTTCGACCAAATGCTTTAGTCTAATTAAGATATCGGACTAGAGTAGTAGTTGTTAGCGTAGACGTGGTGTCTGGGCTAGCGAGTTACTTGAGTTTGCGCCCAACCCCACGGATAGTTGTGGTAGCCCCGGAGGTGACAGCTCCGACCAGGCCTTTGTATTCCACCACGTTCGGGTTGGTGTTTTCGTAGAGCTTTTGGCAGCCTTCCCCCCACTACCGCTTTTCGGTCTTCTCGAGAGTTGGAAAGGTACTGCTGCTCCGAAGTGTCATAGTGTGGTCGCTATATTTAACCTTTGCTTAGTTATCTTCTATACATGAGCTAGAATAGAACCACAGTAATAGAGAAGTCATAGGAACCTTGAACTCTCCCGTTGTCCTCCCAGCTTAGTCGGTCTACTCTGCTATCTTATCATAGAGTTCTCCTGTGTGTCACTTATCTAAAATCCATATCTTTGTTACTTACCCCCACATTAGTTTAGTCAGTACGCTAAGTTAGCAGTTACATAAGGGTTAATTATCAGCTTCTTCAACCATTGCTTCCCTAAGGATAAATACGATACCCTGGAATACTCCTAGGTGAAAGCTACAACGGTATCCGTGCGCTTGCGAATTTCTCTGTTTGCGTAACAAAATACCAATTGGATTTCTGGCGCCATTGCTGGGGATGCAAACCTGGTGATGACGCTAAGAAATGCCAACACTAAAACCAAACTAGGGCTTTCACCTCTATACCTCTTTCTGACACTAAGTGTCCTAGCACTATTCCTTCTCGACCATAAAATGATATTTTTTCTAATTAAGGACTAAATGCTTTTCTTCACACCTTTGCAAAACCTTATCTAGATTTTCTAAACAATAATCAAATGTTTTACCATAAACTAAAAAATTATCCATAAAAACTTCTATAATTTCTTCTATCATATCAGAGAATATAGACATCATACATCTTTGAAAAGAAGCGGGTGTATTACATAATACAAATGACATTATATGATAAGCATAAGTTCCATAAGGACATGTAAACATGGTTTTGTTTTAATCATCAGGGTGGATAGGAATTTGGTGATATCCTGAATCACCATCAAGAAAGCAAAAGAAAGAATGATTGGCCAAACGCTCTAACATATCATCAATAAAAGGTAGCGGGAAATAGTCTTTCTTTGTTACTTTATTAAGTTTTCTGTAATCTATGCACATTCGCCATCTAGTGACAGTTCTCTGGGGTATTAGTTTATTCTTATTATTTTGAACAACTGTCATTCTCCTCTTTTTTGGGTACAACTAGAATAGGGCTTACCCACTCACTATACGACACAGGATATATAATTTCTGCATGCAAAAGTTTTAAGACCTCTTTCTTAATAACTTCTCTCATCGCATTATAGAGCCTACGTTGGGGCTCTCTAGAAGGTATAATTTCTGGATTGGTTGGTATACTATGGGTGCACAAGACAGGGGCTGATCTCCTTAAGGTCTTGGAGTGAATAACCAAAAACAAAGACGATGTTTTTCTAAAACGATTATTAACCTAGAAGATTCTTCATCGAAAGTTTACCACTTATAATCATAGGATAATTTTGATCATTATTCAGAAAACATACTTAAGACCAGAAGGTAGTGGTTTTAGCTCAATAGGAGACTTAGGTGGCTCTAGTAGTTTATCAAGAGGTTCAGGATCAATAGGGTCCTCCTCCTCTTCATTAATGAAGAACTGCATATCATCTTCTAAATCAGGTTCAATAAATTCCTTAAATGCAATAGCCTTAACCTCTTCTATTGGATCTACTTTAGGA
Organism: Chrysopogon serrulatus; assembly: GCA_015844335.1. NCBI lineage: Eukaryota > Viridiplantae > Streptophyta > Magnoliopsida > Poales > Poaceae > Chrysopogon > Chrysopogon serrulatus. The sequence goes on along the minus strand of JADLZL010007701.1, from coordinate 45,409 downwards.
AGGGTTCTACTTTAGCTTTTACTGAATGAGTTATAGGTATCGAGAAACTGAATCCTTTCTCAAATTTAATGTTTAATTTACCATTGTAACCTTCTTGAATAAGTTTTATTATTAGTAATCCAATCATTACATCAAAATCCCAAACATCAAAAATATAAAAATTCAGTAAAATTTAGAATTCATTAATAACAATAGGAAGTGCACATAAAACTCCTAAACTAGGAATGATATCTCCTGAATGATTTTTCAATATTTATTTATAGGAATTAATGGTATATCTTTCAAGAATTTTTTAACAAATGTATGAGACATAATATTGACTCCTACAACTGGGTTATATAAAGCATCAAAAGGATATGTATCTACTTGCAATTTTACTGTGACAGTAGGAGAATCAAGGTTCAGATTCTATCAACCACTCATCACCCAAAACAAAAATCAATTCTCTTGTTACTTCTCTTAGAAATTTTAAATCAGCAGGATATAAAAGATTCGAATTAAAATTCCTAGATTCTTGAGGTTTAATAATCATATGATAAAATAAAGTATTTCTATAATCATCAAAAGTTCATCCTCAATTTCAAGCATCCATTCGAAAATTAGAGTTATTTCCTTCTCATCGATAGTTCAGGTGATAAGTCAACTAAAGGTTGAGATGAATCGGGTAAAAGTTTATTTTTAGCTAATAAATATTCTTCTTCTAACAACTCTTCTTTTTCTTCATGTAGATCATTTAAGATATTAGTAAGAATAGTTTTAGCATGCTTAGCAATAATATGCATAAATGCTCCATCCGCGGCCAAATTAAGGTATTCCTTATTTTTGTCATTAAGACCTAAAAAGAAATGTTGCAAAAGCATAGGTTTTGATAAAGCAAGATTAGATCCAGAATTTATAAATTCATCAAAACGTTCTCAAGCCTTACCTAGCGATTCGTTATACTATAATTTTAAAATGAAGTTTAGCAACTTTCTCTATCGGAAAAAATTTAAGACAAAAGTTTTCACGCAAATACTTTCCAATCTTCTTAACAACTCCTAATATGGCGATCATACCATTTCTTAGCTCGTCCCGTTAATGAAAACGAAAAGAGTTTTCATCTTAAAGTGTCATCACCATGCCCTTAATACTTGGACATGAACATGTCCGCTCAAAAATCAGTTAAGTGGGAATAGGATTTTCGCTAGAATTACCAGAAAAATTATGTTCCCGAACTAATTTAATTAATCCCGAGCGTAACTCATAGCCGATGATATAATAGGTTTAGATGATTTTTTTTTGGCTGGAGGTACGATCATGGTGCTCGTATTGATATAAATGTTAGATTCAGATTCCATATATAATTTATTTTTATTATATATATTTTTTTTAAAAAAAGGTAAAAGTATAATAGTAGATTAGGATAAACTAAAGTCAAAATCAGCAAATCGTTGCCCGGCAACCGTGCCAGAAATGCTTGTTGGTATAAATTAACTGCACCCTTTATTGTAGTTATTATCGATTATCCACAAGCGCCTTGGATATATCTTGACTAGCACTTTACCAAGGTTAATCCGGTTTTAATGTCGAACCCAAAGGAACAAGTAGTGATATTGACTAAATCTATAGCTCTTAATCTAATGGCATAATCAATCCGAGAATATTGAGAATGAGGAAATAGCTAATAACTATCTAGTTCGATAACCGGTAAGCTTTGAATAATATCATTCTAACTAGGCAAGTAACCTGAATAAGAGCAGAAATCAGAGTTCTCTCCTACCAAGAACATTTGTGCCTATCGATCCTATCAACGGGAAGTGGACTGTTGGTATTTCTTATGCACAATTAAATTATAAAGGATTCTGCAAGCGCACAGAAAACCATTGTAGCATTTTACCGAGTGTTCCGGTATCGTTATTTATATTTTACCACTGGGAAACATTGGTTAAAGATATTGATAGTTCACCATCATATATCTACTAACTTAATACACCAACTAGACTAAAGTAGGGGGTAAATGATAGATGATAGGAATTATGTATATATGACACACACAGGAGAATTCTATGATAACAGAGTAGATAGCTAAAGTGAGAGAACAACGAGAGAGCTCGAGGTTCCTAAATACTTCGCTATTACTTTAGTTCTATATAACTAATTCATGGTAGATAAAGCAATCACACAATAACACTTTGAAGCAGCTGTGCCTTTCCAACTCTCGAATAAGACTGGGAAGAAAGTAGTCGAGGAAGGCTGTCAACAGCACTACGAAACACCAACTCCGACGTGGTTGAATACGAAGGCCTAACAAAGCTGTCACCTCTGTTGCTACCACAACTAACCATAAGAATTGGGCGCAACCTCAGGTAACCTATAGCCTAGACTCCATGTCTACACTACCGATTACTACTCCAGTCACGATCTATAACTAGAGCACCCGATATAGGCGGAGATCCCATGCCAAAGTATAACAACTATACTAACCAAGTAAATGCTAGGCATAAAAGTAAATAAAGAAGATAAAATATATTAAAGCATAAGTCTTACAAGAATAGATACAAAGATATACCAGAACTCTGATGACTCCTCTGAATACTCCTCCAGAATCCAGCGTAGCTCCGCTCTTCCTAACTCCCGACTAGAACTAATCTACTACATTGGAAAATCTAGCCCTAATTCTCTAGAGGTGAGAGGTCATCCATTCGAGGGATGCCTCTACATCTCCATAATAATGTGGTGCCCTCAGGGAGGGGGTCTGCCTCTTTATTTATAGCCCGGTGGGATGAACGTGCGCCGTTGGATCAAACTGACTTGGGCAACAGTGGAGATCCAAACCCTAAGGCGGTAGGAAGCCTTCCATCAAAGCGGGCCGCAAATGGGCTCCGGAGAGTGCCGGCCGGCACCAAGGTGGTGCCGGGCGGCCCCACCCTATGACAAGTGGGCCCCGCCTTCGGTGATTCAGCTTCTCGTGTCTTCTAGAGTCTTCTAGTGTTGGTTTCGATGTGGAATTCATATCTTTTGACCCCAGACTCCAAATAGGGCAAACCATATGTCTATTTCGATCGTCTCGACGAGCTCTTCACAATGATGTACTCCAAATTATCATTTGAGATACTTTTATTCTATGCAAAATTGAATATACCTGCAAAACAATCAAGAACAACACAACTCATGATACTCGTTAGAATTAAACCATACAACTATGCTTTATGATTCTTTTTATGTTAATTCATGCAATAATTGATGATATAAAATAGGCATTAAAGACCATCAACAAGTTTCCCCAAGCTTAACCTTTGCTAGTCCCTTAGCAAAGCCAAACTCAACAATGGATCAGGAGTTGCTGAAATGTTTTCACTTCTAACAAGTACACATACCTTTAAACAAAAATTTTCCTTTAAATTTAGAATAAATATATTATATTATTCATCATGGGGCTTATTGCTCTTACCTTGGATCTTGAGTAACTGAAAGATAGAACGATCAAATCAAGTACTATGTCTCTAGTTCTTTCACTTCACCTTTTAGTTTGGAGTTTTTATGATTTTTTTCAAAATCTTAGAAACATATTGTTGTCAAATTAAACAAAGGATCCATAGAGAAAATCAATCACACCGTTGAATCGAGAAGTACATGTATATGGAAAATGGAGTCGGTCGGTTTTTTTAATTTATCACTCTCTTCTGTTTATTAGAGACACATGGCTATGAGGCTAATTCTACTATCGGGCACATGCCCATTTTTTTCTGATATTCATTTTTCGAGGTTTTGGACACTTGTCCCTTTTTATTTCCTCAGAATCTATCTTTTGAGGTTTCGGACACTTGTCCCTTTTTATTTTCTCAGATACTTTTGCATAGCCACATTTCTTCCAACAAACTTTTGAGAGGATAGCAAATGTATAATTATGAGCATTTATTCAGAAAATTAATGGAATGTGTAATTGACCTCAATTCAATAGCATGATAACTTTGCATAGGGTCAGTAAAGTTTAATTTAACTCAATGCAATTATTAGTCATATTAATATTGGTAAATCTCTAAAATTCTAGTGTTGTTTAGAACAAGATAACAAAGTAGCTCAGATCATCACATCATACCCACCAATTACTTAGACCTTAGATCAAGCATTTGCTACCCATGCATTTAATTTCATTATAAGACATTATTATTAATTAAGAGAACTCGTGCTTGAAAGTAGGTACTTGAAAAGAAATTACAATAGAGCAGCTATTCATCATTTCCAAGATAAAATTTTATTGTTCCTCGGTTTTTATTTAACTCTTAACAACTAGACACAATTGTAAACACACTATACGATCACACCTTAATAAATAGCTAGAGTATATTTATTTAGTTTTGATTGTTATTCATCTTTTTATTTTACTAAAGACTCTACAAACATAGACCTTCATGTGCCCATATATTTTTTGTATTTTATGACTATAAGACAGACTCAATAATCACATAGGTATACTTACTTGATAACTAGGGGATGCTCTTCCCTAAGCTAGATGTTGTCGTAGTTGAGCGTTGAAGCCGAGTGGTCCTCACAGAGAAGCTTATGCTTATAAGAGCAAGTGTTGCTAGGAATATTTCAATCTCATCACCCATGAAGTTACTTCCATCACACAGGGGTTAGCTGTGTATTAGAAAGATGTTCTTCGAGTGATAAGGATGAAGATACCTAAGTGAACTGGCTCTTGGAGTCATCCTGCAGAAAGCTCTCACAAAACACCAAAACTCATGGAATGGTATTAGGATAAAAAGTTAATGATTAGTCATTTTTAGAGGATTGGGTGTTGTGGAGGTTTTAAAGTATTTTTAAGATAGCAGTATTGCAGCAGGATGCTCAGTTAATATTTTTGGATTTTATGGGTTTATATGCAGAAAGTACACATGCATGATATATATTTTTATTTTGTAGGCCACCACAGTGAACACTCCTATAGTTTTTATACCACAAGGATTTCATATGGGGCTTAAAGTTTTTTTTAAGATGTATGAATGCAACCTAATGCATACCTATTTATTTTTGTTATTTCCTATACAATACTAATGCGAGAAAAGTAAACATGCTTAAGAGAAAATAAAACATGCAATGTTCAAAGTAAATATGAATAACTACCGATGTTACCTCACGGCGAGGGTTCGATATTTTGAGTCCTCCGAACTGGTCTCCTCCTTGCAGTAGTTCGGTTTGCTTCTAAGGATGAGGATTGAGGTGGTGTCTCCACTAGTGGCGCTTCCAATGGTGGTGCCACCTTCTTCTTTTCTTTTTGTTAGCATCTCGAAGCCAATCTTATGTGCATCCTTGTTACTAGTTTAGAACTCCCACTTGAAGAATTTGGGGAATCTCCCCACACTTTGCTTGAAGTGTGTTCTGCTTATAAAGACAAGGTAGAGATCAAGGTCATGGGCTCTATTGGTGGGAAACACCAATAGAACCAGAAATTTATTCATTCTCTAACCTTAGACACAATAAGATTGATGTCTTTTTACATTGTTCATTTACATCTTGGGTGAGAATATCAAAAGTATAAATATAGCATTTAAGCTTATGAGATAAAGGAGTGGAGTTGCTTAACCTATGGAAGGATTGTTCATCTTTGTAAGTTATCAAGATTAACATGATGGCTATCATCTTCCAAAAATAAGATATATCATATTTGAGCTCATTTGGTTAAGATTGAGATCAAGAGAATGGTGCTATGGTGTGTACTCCAAGATCAAAAGAAAATAATAATCACTTACCTTTAAGATATTACCTTTATTACTGGAGCATGATGACACCATGTGGTAAAGGATAGATGGATTTCAATGATCTGTTTGCATCTTAAGCATCTTGTCTCACATGTTGTGCTCCTTTCTCACTCTTCTAGTCTTCTGCTTCTCTTATTATTTTCTTCTCTGTAAGGGATTAGTAGACAACACATACCCGAAGGAATATACTATTTCTTTAAAGTATGGATAGTGTTTTCCAAGGAGATAATGATTAAATCGTAGCCCGTGTTTTAAATGATTCACCATTATTTTAAATTTTCCAAATAAGGTTAAGGCAAAGATATAAATTTAAAGAATAACTCTAACCTTAATTTGATTCTATGAAGTCTCCTAATATGATTTAAATATTTTTATACAGGAGAGGATTGATAGTCTATATATACAACCAAATTCTTATACAAATATATTTTGATGTTATAATGTTTAAGTGCTATTCTAAAGCATACTTATTGTTGACGGTCCTTAACGCCTATTTTATACCATCAACTATTGCTCAATATAACATGATATCAACCATAAAACATAGTTGTAGGGTTTGATTCTAACGAGTTCTACGAGTTGTGTTGTTCTCGATCATTTTGCAGGTATATCCAATTTTGCATAGAATAAAAGTATCTCAAATGATGATTTGGAGTGCACCATTGTGACAGGCTCGTCGAGATGATCGAAACGGACATATCATTTGCTATATTCGAGTCCGGAAGCCAAAAGATATCAATTCTACACCGAAACCAACACTAGAAGACTCTAGAAGGCACCAGAAGGCGATGTACCGAAGGTGGGGCCCACCTGCTATAGGGTGGGGCCGCCCCCCCTACCCCGCCCCTGCCCTCCCGGAGCCCATTCATGGCCCGCTCGACGGACGGCCTCTTACCGCCTTAGGATTTGCATCTCCACAATTGCCGAAGTCGAATTAGTCCCACATCGCCTGTCTAGAAGAGGTGGAGGCTTTTCTAGACTATAAATAAAGAGGTAGACCCCCCTCCCTAAGGGCACCACATTATTATGGAGATGTAGAGGCATCCCTTGAATGGATGACCTCTCATCTCTAGAGAATTAGGGCTAGACTTTCCAATGTAGTAGAGTAGTTCTAGTTGAGAGTTAGGGAGAGCGGCGCCACGCCCCGTTCCGGAGGAGTCTTCGCAGAGTCATCGAGTTACGTATATCTTTGTATCTATTCTTGTAAGACTTATGCTTTAATATATTTATCTTCCCTATTTACTCTATGCCTTTATATTATGTTTAGTATAGTTGTTATATTTTAGCAAGGGATCTCCGCCTGTATTAGGTGCTCTAGTTAGCGTACGTGACTAGAGTAGTAATCGTTAGCGTAGACGTGGTGTCTAGGCTAGTGTTTATCTGAGTTTGCGCCCAATTCTTCACGGTTAGTTGTGGTAGCCATCGGAGGTGACAGCTTTGTTGGTCTTCGTATTCCACCACGTCGGAGTTGGTGTTTCGTAGAGCTTTTGGCGCCTTACCCAGCTACCTTCTTCCCGTCTTATTCGAGAGTTGGATAGGTACTGTTGCTCCAAAGTGTTATTGTGTAATTACTTTATCTACCATAAATCGCTTATTATAGAACCTTAGTAATAGAGAAGTATTTAGGAACCTTGAACTCTCCCGTTGTCCTCTCACTTTAGCTATCTATTTACTTATCATAGAATTCTCCTGTGTGTGTGTCATATATATATAATTCCTATCATCTATCATTTACCCCCTACTTTAGCCTAGTTGGTGTATTAAGTTAGTAGATACATGATGGTGAACTATCATTGTCTTATTCTATTGTTTCCCGGTGGTAAAATATAAATAACGATACCGGAATACTCCCGGTAAAATGCTACAATGGTTTTCTCGTGGCGCTATGAATCCTTTATATTTTAGTTGTGCATAAGAAATACCAACAAGCATTTTTGGCGCTGTTGCTCGGGATAGGGATTTACCTCTATTTCTAGTAGCGACGTTAGAAATGTCAACACTTATAATAGAGTAAGAAAGTTCAAAAGACTAAAGATATTTATTCAAATAGAACCAAGAATATATTGGTGAACCAAAAGAGAATTTGATTTATTTTAAGTTTTAGCAAATTAAGCATAACATAAGGTATGGATAACCAAGACAATTAACAACGTGGTATAAGATGTCGAATGTAATTTAAAGTTGCATGAAGCTTGGATAAATGTACCTTATGTCTTGCAGGGTGATTGGTCCACTATCATGGTGAAGTGTTGAAGGTGTTGAAGTGTTCTTACCTTGATTTCTTTTCATCTTAGTCTTTTCTATACACTTGTTCTTCTTTCTTTTTGTTTTGAACCATGATCAGACATTTATTCTTTCTTTCTTGCATAAATGTTAGTGGACACATACCCAAAGAATTGCAACAAGTTTGGAATGTGGGTTATAGTCTATATAGTTTATGCGGATTTCATCTATGCTAATGAAAGGATGGGCTTTTAGTATTACTTTAGCATAGATTTCTTCTAACAAATATTGTTGGTGGCTGCACTGTTATATGGTTCAAGGCAAAGGTAACTTGCGACAAAAGATTAAGCGAATAAACTTTAATACTTACAGCTCTTCCATGGAGAATGAGCTGTGTATTCCTTTTGTGTAAAGTTATTGGACTTCATTACATGCCTTGATTCATCTCCTGATGTGAGTTCATCTCTTGACTTACCCGAATTAAATTTAAGAGTTTCCTACAGGGGTTAGTCCAACAAAATATCCAATATCTACTACAATAATTTTTAGTTCAATAACCAAACCAAACTCCATATCTAGTTTTAATTAAGGTAGGCTATTTAACCTAAGCATTACGCTTAATTTAAAAGCCTATGGAAGTATGTCGAGTACTTCTAAACCAAAATTCACTATAGCAAACAAAGGTAGCATGGGAGCACATAGAGATTTATTTAAATAGAGATGAAAGCATGATCATGTATGGTGAGAGTATTTTTTTTATTTTTTTAAGTAGAGATGCAAGTGACATACATATGTGCAAGAAACTAAACATGCTATGGATTTGATATGAGATAGAGTAGATATATGGATTTTTCAAAGTAAACATGCAAGAGAATGCAACAGGGATAACTACTCATTAAATTTAAAGTCTATGAGCAAGACTTTCACCTTTCTTGATCATACTTACCTTGACTCACAATGGTATTTGTGAGTAGCACAAATGTCTTTATTCGTCATATATGATGAACTTTGAATTCATGTGATGATGACTTTTTCTCCAATCTACACATGGTTAGAGGAATAAATATATAAATGTTTATACATACCTGTGAGATGGCAGGGCTTCATTGTTGATGAATCATGAATGTTCAGGCATCCTGAGTTCTTCAATATCTCCTATGTCTCATTCTTGTATAATTTCACCGTAAGGTTGGAACGGTTGATATCCTGCTTATTCCACAACTCAACAAAACAGGGGTAATCCTACTAAAGCTAGTGGCAAACTAGATTAGTAGATATCAAAATCAATATCAAAATCTTTACGCCAATTGTTTCCCCGGCAATGGTGCCAAAAATGCTTGTTGGTATTTCTTATGCACAATTAAATTATGAAGGATTCTGCAAGCACACAGAAAAAACCATTATAGCATTTTACCTAAGTGTTCTAGCTATCGTTATTTATATTTTACTACTGGGAAATATTGGTTAAAGACATTGATAGTTCACCACCATGTATCTACTAACTTAATACACCAACTAGACTAAAGTAGGGGGTAAATGATAGATGATAGGAATTATGTATATATGACACACATAGGAGAATTCTATGATAATAGAGTAGATAGCTAAATTGAGAGGACAACGGGAGAGCTCGAGGTTGCTAAATACTTCTCTATTATTTTGGTTCTATATAACTAATTCATGGTAGATAAAACAATCACACAATAACACTTTGGAGCAGCAGTTCCTTTCCAACTCTCGAATAAGACTGGGAAAAAAGGTAGTCGGGAAAGGCTGCCAACAGCTCTACGAAACACCAACTCCGACGTGGTGGAATACGAAGGCCTAGCAGAGCTATCACCTCTGGGGCTACCACAACTAACCGTAAGAATTGGGCGCAACCTCTGGTAACTTATAGCCTAGACTCCATGTCTACACTACCGATTACTACTCTAGTCATGATCTATAACTAGAGCACCCGATACAGGCGGAGATCTCATACCAAAGTATAACAATTATAACAATTATACTAACCAATTAAATGCCAGGCATAAAAGTAAATAAAGAAGATAAAATATATTGAAGCATAAGTCTTACAAGAATAGATACAAAGATATACCAGAACTCTGATGACTCCTCTAAAGACTCCTCAGAACTCGGGCGTAGCACCGCTCTCCCTAACTCCCGACTAGAACTAATCTACTACATTGGAAAGTCTAGCCCTAATTCTCTAGAGGTGAGAGGTCATCCATTCGAGGGACGCCTCTACATCTCCATAATAATGTGGTGCCCTCAGGGAGGGGGTCTGCCTCTTTATTTATAGCCTAGTGGGATGAACGTGCGCCATTGTATCAAACCGACTTGGGCAACGGTGGAGATGCAAACCCTAAGGCAGTAGAAAGCCGTCCATCGAAGCGGGCCGCAAATGGGCTCCAGAGAGCGCCGGCCGGCCCCAAGGTGGCGCCAGGCGGCCCCACCCTATGACAAGTGGGCCCCGCCTTCGGTGATTCAGCTTCTCGTGTCTTCTAGAGTCTTCTAGTGTTAGTTTCGATGTGGAATTCATATCTTTTGACCCCGGACTCCAAATAGGGCAAACCATATGTTCATTTCGATCGTCCCGACGAGCTCTTCACAATGATATACTCTAAATTATCATTTGAGATACTTTTATTCTGTGCAAAATTGGATATACCTGCAAAATAATCAAGAACAACACAACTCGTGGAACTCGTTAGAATCAAACCCTACAACTATGCTTTATGATTCTTTTCATGTTAATTGATGCAATAATTGATGATATAAAATAGGCATTAAGGACCATCAACATGGACAACAGAGGATTCAACGAAGCTATAAAGTCACCTTCGCGAGCTACCACTATCCCAGCTAATTTGGGGACATTCACAAGCAATCATAGCCTAGACACCACGTCTACACTACGAGTTACTATTTCAACCTAGGAGCTACCAAAATCAAAGTACTCAATATGAGTTGCAAACTTAAAAACAAATAAGAACAACTGCTTACTTGAATCAAAATGTTGAATACAAAAGTACCTCAGAATACAGCTCCGGGCGAGGGAGCCGAATCCAGATGAATACAGCTATGAAGAAGCTCCGACAGGTCGGGACTCCTCTGAATCTCTACTCTTCTACTCTATCTCTCTACTCTCTATCTTGATTGCTAGCCTAGATCTAATGGATATCTATCTAATGCCCAGGCTCTTCATTTCTTGATCTGGCCTCCTCTAAGGGGGTCTGGCCCTTTATTTATAGCCTGGGATGAATGCGCGTCGTTAGATCAAACTGACTTAACGAGGGGCTGAGATGACTCCTCGGAGGCGGTGGAGGAAGCTTCAGAAGACGGCGCCAAACCCTAGAGAGGGGGCGCCGCCCGGCGCAGGGTGGGGCCGGCCAGCCCCACCTGGCGGGGTGTGCGGTCCCTTGCTTCCAAAGTGTCTTCTAGATCCTTCCCACATCCAAATGGCGATCGTTTCATTTGTGGTTTAAGTTTCATGATAATTATGCACTCTAATCCCTATTTTAAAGTTTTATGGATAATTCTCTGGAAAATATACATTTCACCAAAACTCGTGGAAATTATTAGTAATAACCCTATTCTAGTAGATATTTATATATGATGTAGGGATAATTGATAATAAAAATTATACATTAATAAGTGTCAACAAAGACAAAACAAGGGTAAACCTGCTAAAGCAAAAGGTGTTGATCTACCTATAAGTATTTATGTCTATAATCGTATTACTTTTTCTTTTGAAAAATATTTTCTTTGAAAGATTGAATACCCCTAATGAAATTATCCTGGCAAATAAATGTTGATTCCCCGGCAATGGCGCCAGAAATGCTTGTTGACATTTCTAAAAGAATCTACACTTGACTGCTCTAAAAATAACTCTATAGAATATATCCACAAGCGCATAGATAATTCTTCTGTTGTAGCATTTCACTTGGTAAGATTCCTAAGTATCGTTGATTTGGTTTTAGCCAAAAGAAAAACTTATTTATTGCGTTGGATTATCTCTAAAAGGGTAGAAAAGGAATTATGACAATGACATAAATATGCAAACCTATGATAATCAACCACTCTAATGCTTTAGCAGGGGTGAGTCAAGATAAACAATAAAGATAAAGATAAATATGATAAAAGAGGACTTTCTAGAGACAGAGATTAAAGACTCAACTAATATGATTTGCTTAGACAGAAGATTTGGCTAGAGTAAAGAACTTCTAAATTATCCCTAAATAATAAGTCTACAGATCACACCAATATACACACTTTCATCTATAGTATAACCAATTTAGAAAATAGTATAAGCAGCATCAACTAGGGAGGATATTGAGATATAAGTCACCTCCTTCGCGACCGCGCTCTACTAGCCTACATGCAAGGGGTGAAATACAGAGGACTCAACAGGGCACATGCGCCTACGATCTACCACACTACCCGGCACATCGATGCAATCGTAGGTATATATGATATCTAAGCACTACACTTACATAATACATACTACCTAACCCACTAGAGTATTGAATTTGGCGCTTTATCAATCATAACTATATCAAGAATGCAACTAGAGCAAACTAAGAATATAATAAGTAGCAATATAGTAATTAAGAACAAAGTTATAAACGAGATACAAGATATAATTACCAATCTCCTGACTGCCGATCGAAAGCTCCGAGCGAAGCACCCAACTCTACTTGAACCTTGCTAGCTAAAACCTAATCTAGAACTTGAAGAACTGGAGCTCTAATTTTAATCTTTGAAAACTCTAGCTTCTAGTCTAATCTTGACAAATGAATTGAGGCAAAACCCTAATTGCTCCTAGGGGTGCAGGCTCATATTTATAGACCGGTGGAGGAAACGATAGCCGTTGGATTAAACCGACTTCACGTAGGGCCAAGATTGATCCTCAAAGGCGGTGGAGGAATACTCTAGAAGCTTGTGGAAGGCCGTGGGCGGGGGTGCCACCCGGCCACAAGCCAGCCGGCCCGGCGCCACAAGCCAAGCCGGTCGGCCCCACATGGTGGGCCCCAGCGCCTCCGCTTCGTTACGGTGTCTTCTAGATCCTTTCTAAGTCCAATGTGCATATTTTCCATCGCGGTTAAGTTTCGTGTAATTTTGCAATTAAATCCTCTAATTTTTCTTTTCTGGAAAAATCCTGCAGAAAATGTGAAATCACCAAAACTCGTGAAAATTGTCGGTTAAAACCTCTATCTTTTCTAGTGGTGATCTCCTTTATGCATTTAGTTGACGGTTAAAAATGATCGTTATCTACCGTCAACATAGCACATGCCAGCTTAAAACTATTAGTTCAATAAACATGCCAGATCAAACTAATCATTTGTGGGGTGTTTCCATGCAGCCGATAATAATGATTAACAAATAAAATAACATGTTTACTAACGTGGGTGTTTCCATGCAGCCTATAGTAGCAAATAAATTAGATTATGCCAGCATATTTATTAAGCCTAACCGTATTTAAGACAGCACGTGTACATGCATCGTCGTTAAAAGCATAACTGGACCAGCTATTTAGCCGATATAGGGTCCATGAAGCAGGAACGGACTACTTGTCTTAACCGCAGCTATCCTTTAAATCAAAGCAGAGCTGGTCTACCGGCCGGCAGTTCTGAATCAACCTCAAACATAACTACAAGCGTACCTAAATTACAACGAAGGCGGGTCCGATGGCCGGCGGCCGAGATAACCTAAATCTACTATTGTTAAGCAAGCATCTTTCAACACGAGTAGCCCCTCAAGCCAAAGATAGAGCCGGGTCTAACGGCCGGCGACTCTAAAATCAACCCTTGGGTCTACTCGCATCCAGATAAGCCTCGAACCGACAACACGTGACAATCAAGATCGACAAATTAGCCGATACGAGCCTAATCGACTATTCTGGTAAGAATAAACGTGAGTATAAATACACACCGGAACAAGAGAGCTTTGACAGAGTTTGAGCACAATCTAATCTGTCAATCTTGATTGGACAATGATATTGTTGCAAAAGATAAATCAAACTTAAAACAAACAATATTGGTAACTTAATGAATCTATTAGATCATCAATCTAATAAGCTGATAACTAGTTTATACCTAATTCACAGTGAGGTCGTTAGATGCAGCCATATAAACGAGATATAAACCGATAACTAGCTCAAATCAAGCCTATACGAGGTCAAACGATGCAGCCGTATAAACGAGATATGAACCGTGGCAATACTTACAAGCACACCGAAGGTCTGACTCAACCGATGCAGCTCGATTCGTCGAAGGTCTCGCCGAGATCTACTCTACTCCTACTCCTAAGAGATGGCCGGAGGCCAAAGTTGTTGTTGTATTGATTGATTAGATGTCTTTACAATGTTCGGGTCTTTGATATATTTAGCCCGAAATCCTAGCATGAGTCCTACATGAATACGAATACAAAAATAAAGATAATTTGGACTCCAATCCTTCCCATTCTTGATAGAGCCCGACATGTCTTTCCTTCTTCCTTTGATCGGCCTTGGCCACGCCTCATGCTTTGCTAGCGTCATCTTTTCGTTAGCCGATCCGTCTGGTTTGCTTTGTTGCTTCTGACATCGTGGTCCACAGTCCATCAAGATATGGTGTCAACACAATCTAAACACTAGCCAATGTACCGTGGCAGTCGCAAGTTAGGTGTGATGAGTGTTGGCGGCAAACCAAATACTCCTATTATAACAATCACTAAGCACATCGAGGGCATCTTCGTCAATTAGCATAGATTAGGTTAAGTTGAGATGTTATCGGGCCAAGGCCCATTAGCATTTTGCAAGCCGCCTTATAAAAGGGTGAACCGTTCGCTTAAGACAGTTAAGAAAAGTTAGGGTTTAACCTAAAAACTATTGCGCTCTCTCGCTCTCGCTCTCTTTCTCTCTCATCGCCGCCGCCCAAGCCGCTAGCAGCCTGTCGCCGCACCACCCCCCGTAGGGGCCGGCCCTAGCGCCACACCGCCGCCCTGCCCGCCACCGCCACGCCGCCATCGCCCACGCCACCGCCGTCGCCGTCGACCCCGCCTTCTTCCTCGCCGCTATTAACGCCGTGTTTTCCACGGATTGTGACTGCTCTGCCTGGAACCGTTCTAATTGTCGTTCGGATCTTGATTTTTCTGTCGTCCGATCCTAGAGGAGTTTAGACCCGTGACAATTGGTATGCAAAGCCACATCGAGATCAATCTTAAGGAGGAACTGCGAGCTCTATTGAAAGAATGGGAGAAGAAATTCATTGATTTTTTTTTGAACTGTAGTCTGATCAGAGGTATATTCCGTAGTCCGAGCAACCACCGCTTTCTACGCCCTTAAAATCATAGAAAAATTCCTTAGTGCCATCGGAAACAAAAGACGCAGCAATCAAGGATTGGCGCGTCTATTTGCCAGTTGGGAGAAAAAATTCATCAATTTTTTCTAGAACAATAGCGATCGATCGAGTTCGAGAGAAAAAGTTCGTCGATTTTTTTGAGGAGCAGCAGCAGTCTGATCAAAGGTACGTTCCTCAGCTGGAACAATCATTGTTCCTTACACCTCCAAAATCACTGGCAGATCCAGTGGTATCATTGAAAAAATCAGAGGCAGCAGTACTTGATGAACATCGCTCAATTGTGCAGGAACAGTCATCTGATCAATTTCAGGAAGAACATTCACCCAGTCAATACAAATTGCAGGTACCTGATTATGATGGTATGAATGAACCTTCCCAGTGGTTTTATAGATGCAATTAATTTTTTTTGCCTATCAACAGATAAAAACAAATGAGCAGATGAAGTTGGTTGTGTTTCATCTTTGAAGGGATGCGCCAATTTGGTTCATCACCTAGAAAAAGAAAAGTGAGCACCCATCTTGGCCTCAGTTCTCGGCAGCAGTCATTGAACAATTCAGCCTACGCCTGTATCATATTATTTGGGTGACCTTAGCAACACTGTACAATCGGGAGATCTGCAGGCATATACCAATTAGTTTAATTTGACGGTAAATAAAATACCAACTCTTTTCAATGCTTAGCTAGTGATATTGGACAAAACAGGACTTCACCCAGTAATACAAAGTGATATTCAGTGATATCAACTTTGTACTTTGGAATCAGCAATAGCTCCTGCATAGAAATTTTAGGTATTATTTTTAACGCCACGTGACATTCAATTTCTAGATTTAAATGATCAGAAAATTTAGATATCTTTGCACGATATGACTGGAATTATGACTAGTGAAACAAAACAACTTTAACTGACAATGGGAGAAAGTTTTTAGGCTTGTCGGATTCTGGTTCAATATGTAATTTCATAGATTCAGCAATTGTTATTGATTTGAAATTGCAATCGGCTCTTGTTCCAAAAAAGTAAAGGTCGCCATTGCTAAGGGGGATCCAATTTCAAATGTAGCAATATACAATGGCATGTCGATGCAGATTAAAATAGAACAGTTTATTATTGATCACTACAATATTCAGTCTGATGTCATATTGAGAACAACCTAGTTGAACTCTTTCGATCCAATAATATGGGATTTTAATAGCCGGATAAAGAAATTTTAGTGCAACCGTAAGCAAATTATATGGATCACTATGAGCAGGCCTTCAGGTAACCCACGTCTCCATACATGGTAATAGAGTGCTCTTTGGACGATGTTTTGCAGAAATTTTTATAGTTTTTCAAAAACCTCAATGATTATCACCAAAAATAAAATATAACCACAGGATATATCTTAAGAGTCCATTGACACCAACAGCAGTCTTGGTATACTACTTTCATCGGATTCAAACATATGAGCTTCAAAAGCAATGACAGACAATGCTCACATAGAGAATTGTAAGGTACAGCACACCTCCCTGTTTATCACCAATGCTCTTTGTTTAAAACCAAAATAGATTTTGATGTTTTTGTGTTAATTACTAGCCTCTCAACGACAACACACTCAAAGATGAATTTCCAATTTTGTTGATTGAAGAATTATTAAATAAGCTAGAGGGGGCTAAATACTTGTCCAAACTGGACTTTCAGTCAGGCTATCACCAGGTATGTATGCATCTGGATAATATTGAGGGAACAATAATTCACACCCAGTATAATCACTTTCAATTCTCGATTAAGCCATTTGGTTTATGGAATGTCCTATGTTTTTCTCAAACCCTCATGCATGAGATTTTTTAGAATTATTTGCATAAATGTGTTCTGGTTTTCTTTGATGACATATCAGTATATGGCACAATTTGGGAGGATCACCGTGGTCATCTTATATTATTGGCTATGCCGTTTAGTTTATGCAATCCCCCGTTCACTTTTCGAGCTCTCATAAATAAGATTTTTAGAAATCAGCTGCGTAAATTTGCCTTGATTTTCTTTTGTGACATATTAATATACAACAAAACTTTGATGGATCACTTACAGTATACCAAGCAAGTTTTTACACTACTACAGTCAAACTTTGTATTTTCCACAAACTTCAAATGTTTAGTTAGAAAATCAGTTATTCATTACTTGGAGCAAATGATATCTGACAAAGGAGGTACAATTGATCTTAAAAAAATTAGCTATTATCAATTGGCCACAACCAGCGGTAGCTTGTTAATCAAAGAAATTTTTTTGCTGACTATTACTATAAATTTATCCGACGATATGGTTCTATTACTAGGTCAGTGACAGATCTCTTTCAAATGGATAATTTTGAGTGGATAGAATTGGCGACGATATCCTGCAAACAACTAGAACAGGTATTACTGACAACACCAGTCTTACAGTTACAAAATTTTAATGAGCTTTTCTTCATAAGATGCGACGCAACCCCAATAGATTTGGAACCTGTATTATACCGAGAGAGTGGTCCTATTGCCTGTATCATAGAGCATAGCATATTTTATTTGACTTCGCTAAGACCTTGTAAAATACTGAAGGTAACCCTATTATATTGACAGTTGTGAATAGCCTTTCTAAGTATGCTCACTTCATTTCATTAGAATATCCATATTCTGCAACACCTGTGGCACAGCTGTTGACACGAAACGTGACGCGCCGTGCCTCACACACAGCAAGCCGGAAAGCGTGGCTTCAATCGGGTGCCCGGACGGTTTGGAGATCCGAAAGCGTGCCAGTCAGTTTGACCTGAAAACTGACAAGGGACAAAAGATTGTTAAATACAAAATCGGAACGTGCCGGATGAGACCAGACAGTTCCGTATATACGGCCCTGAAGCCACTTACAACGACATACAGATATAGAAGCTGTCTGCCAATCATGCATATGATTCATTCGGCTAATATGAAGACAAAACGCGTAAAGCATTGATTGCCGAACGCGCATGCAAGAGAAGACATGTTCGAACAAGTGAAAGTTAGACATGTTCGAACAAGTGAAAGTTAACTACAAGTTAAAGCATAACCAAGCTCGGCAATTCAAATTTACTCTCGGGTCCATGAAGAAGGAACATACAAGCTATCACGAGTAAACCAATCAAGAACTTGTATCTGCCGCACGATACCTAATCCTATCAAAGTCTAAACGTTTCTAACATGCAAGAACCCACAACATGTAACAATCTAGATTGATCTAATTCGGCTACATAAGCATGAGATCTATTTATCATAGTAATAAAAGAATAAGAACGTTAGAAGGTAAATAGATCTATAAAAGTAAAGAGCCGAAACTAACCAATCTAGATTGGGCAAAAGAATGTTACAAATATATAAAAACATTAAACACATGCAACATGTGATAACTTAATGAATCTATTAGATCTTGCCAAATCTAATAGAGCCGATAACTATCTTGCTTCGCTAAGCTATCAAGCGGACGCCTGCCGCACGGCCATCTAGTCGAGATAAACAAAGCATAAGCAAAAACTTCTTGATCGTCAAGCAGACGCCTGCCGCACGGCCATCCAGTCGAGACAAACAAGACTACTTGCTTCAATATCTAAATCCACTGCATGATACTAGACATGATAGCAAGGTTGCCGGTACTTACGGAGGTCGACGGATCGATGGCTCCTTTCGAAGAACTCGACGACACGACAAAGGACTCGAAAACTTGGCACGGGGCCGGTTGTATTGATTTGATTGTGAATATCCTTTACAATGGTCAAGGGTTCATATTTATACCCTGGACATAACATGAATCCTACGAGATTACGATTACACAATGTATTAAAGGTAACTCAAAAAACATGGCGATCCTTTAGCTATGGTCTTCCTCGGAGTCCTTGATCGTTACGCTTTTCGATTTCTATTCGGCTTCTCACTTGCCACCTTTTACTTCCCGAATGGAGCAACCGCCTTCAAGGATAGTCGACCGCATGAGTGCTTGCCGAATCGCCCAGAGTTAGCCGACCGCATGGACACTTGCCGAATTGTCCAGAGTCAGCCGAATGGAGGCTTGCCGAATGCTCCTAAACACTTGCTTCTCGCGAGCCTGCCATGTACTGGCCCACCTGTCATATTCTCGGTCTTTACCAAAATCCAGTGTTAACAACAGCAATTTCTTTCTGATAAAGTTCGACTGCAAGGGCTTTTGAAATCTGTTAATAGTGATCAAGATGTTAATCTTACAAGTAAGATTTGCCAAGAATTTTTTCGCTTATTTATAGTTGATTTACATCTGAATTCAGCTTATCACCCCAGTTTAATGACCAGTATGGAATAGTTAATAAAATAATTGTTATATACTTACGTTGCTTGACGGGGGATAATCCCAAAGAATGGCTACAATGGTTACATCAGGCTAAATATTGCTATATAATATCATATCATCAGCCTATTGATACAGCTTCGTTAGAATTGGTTTATGATTCGGATCCTCCATCTTTGGACAAATATAATCCAGATAACTTCTCAAATACAGTTGTTGATGCTTGGCTCGCTGAACATATCAAATTCATGGAGTTTGTTAACTTGATGGCTAGAACCGCCTTTGGAATTTCAGTTATGCACTACGACAAATTGGAATCTCAGTTCTTCGGTCCTTTCTAAATTAATGACCATATTGATTCAGTTAATCATCAGTTATATCTGCCAGAGCATGTCTATATTAGTGGCACCATTCATATCTGTATGCTCAAATTCTATAAAGGGCTGTTACAACCGAAATTTAGGATATTAACACAATCAAATGAGGGAATCATTTTTCTAGAGCTGGAATGATGATTACAGCCAGGGTTATGAACAAAAAAAAATTGAGATACTCGCCACATGGAAGGACTAACCTCCAGTGATGTCTTTTTGAAATGAAATTTCAAACAACTCTATCCAACATTTCAGTTCGAGATCAACCTGAGTCTTCAGGCGGGGAGAGTTGTAAAAATTGCCAAGCACATCGAGGGCATCTTCATCAATTAGCATAGATTAGGTTAAGTTGAGATGGTTATCGGGCCAAAGCCCATTAGCATTTTGTAAGCCGTCCTATAAAAGGGTGAACCGCTCGTTTGAGACAATTAAGAAAAGTTAGGGTTTAACCCGAAACTTTCACGCTCTCTCGCTCTCGCTCTCGCTCTCACCCGCCGCCGCCCACCACCGCTGCCGCACCGCTGCCCGTAGTCGCTGCCGCCCTGCAGGGGGCGGCCCCTAGCGCGCACCACCGCCCCGCCCTCCCGCCGCCACGCCGCCCGTCATCGCCGTCGACCCCGCCTTCTTCCTCACCGCTATTAACGCCGTGTTTTCCCGCGGATTGTGACTGTTCTGCACGGAACCATTCTAATCTACCGTTCGAATCTTCATTTCTCTATCGTCCGATCCCGAGAAGTTTAGACCCGTGACACCTTTAGTAGTATTCAAAGTTGTGACGACTGTCGGCGGAAACCAAACACTCCTTTAGCATTAATTAAAGTTGTATGTGAATTACAAGGAAAAGATGGTGGCGTACGTGGCAAAGCAGCAACACAAACGTCAAACGACGAATGGGAAATCTCGTCCTGAATCCTGATAACACTGCGCATGTCGGTGAATCCAAGTTGAGGCGTGCCTATATAATTCTTCTGTGATAGGTTATTTCGTCCTCATCCTGTGCTTTGTACACCGTGCACATATTTTTCCATGGCTTCCCCTCTGCTTCTACTCGTTGTCTTTTGTAGCTACTGCTGCTACATCGTTCATGGAGGCAACGAGCATGGGTTTGTAGTGGTGCAACCGAGGACTTATGAGCCGGGAGCAGCAGTATGCTCTGCATCCAGAGGTACGTGGCCTAAATTTCGTCGTCGTGACATGTTCTTGAGACTACGTAACCACATGCTGACGCCTGATGACCTTCTTCAGTAAACCAGGAGCCGAGCAGCGCTACTGTATCAGTGCCACTAGTGCACCGATACGGCCCGTGCGCCCCATCACAGTACGCCGACGTGCCGAGGCCGTCCTTCTCCAAGATGCTGCGCCGTAGCCGCGCTCGCACGAACTACATCATGAGCCGTGCGTCGGGCATGGCGCGTACACCGGCCGCCGCCGCCGTGACCATCCCGACCCACCTTGGCGGTTTTGTGGACACGCTGGAGTACATGGTCACACTGGGCTTAGGCATACCGTCCGTGCCGCGGGTCCTCCTCATGGACACCGGCAGCGACGTCACCTGGGTGCAGTGCACGCCGTGCAACTCCACCTGGTGCTACCTGCAGAAGGATCCTCTCTTCGATCCCAGCAAGTCCTCCACATACGCTCCCATCGGCTGCGGCACCGACACGTGCCGGACGCTCGGAATCCACTACAAGTATGGCTGCATGAGCAATGGCACCCAGTGCGGATACAATGCCGAGTACGCAAGCGGCTTGCATTCCAGGGGTGTGTTCAGCAGCGAGACACTGACGCTTGCTCCGGGGGTCACCGTCAAGGGTTTCCATTTCGGCTGTGGCCACGACCAGCGCGGTCCCAGCGACAGCTACGACGGCCTTCTGGGGCTCGGAGGCGAACCGGCGTCGCTCGTCGTGCAGACAGCTTCGGTCTACGGCGGCGCCTTCTCCTACTGCCTTCCGGCTCTGGAGAGCGAAGCAGGGTTCCTAGCCCTCGGCTCGCCGCTGAACACATCGGCCTTCGTGTTCACACCGATGAGGCACCTGCCAGGATACGCAACGTTTTACATGGTGACGCTGAAAAGCATCAGCGTTGGTGGCAAGACGCTGGACATCCCTCAATCGGTGTTCCATGGTGGCATGATCATAGACTCCGGCTCGGTCCCCACGGCGCTACCGGAAACTGCGTACGACATGCTCACGGCAGCGGTACGGAAGGCCCTGGCGGCGTACCCTGTGGTGCCCAGCGAGGACTTCGATACCTGCTACAACTTCACTGGTTACAGCAACGTCACCCTGCCGAGGGTCGCGTTCACGTTCAGGGGCGGCGTCACCATCGACCTCGACATCCCCAATGGCATTCTGGCCAATGACTGCCTCGCCTTTACGGTGTCCGGGCCGGATGAAGGTGGGCTTGGCACCATTGGCAACGTGAATCTCCGCACGCTCGAAGTGCTCTACGATGTTGGCCGTGGTAAGGTCGGATTCAGAGCTGGTGCTTGCTGAAGTATACTACGTATATATATAATACTAGCTCTGTACGGGCGCGTGTTCCTAAACAGCAAAAAGAATGCGTGAACAGTATCACAGTGAACAGAAAGTCCCGCACAGTGGACAGGAAATTTACTCTTATCAAGCCGAAGTTGTTCGGCCTTCTTATCAAGCCGAAGTTGTTCGGCCGGATTTCAGCCATGCCACGTAACCCCTCTTCTACAGTATACCCGGTCAAAATATCTATCACCGTTCCATTGCTCATCGCAAAAAAAAAAAAAAAAAAAAAAAAACTCTCGACCTCTCCCTTATCCTCTCGACTCTCCCGAGGAGGCGGCGGACGGGGCGACGCCACCTGTGATGGACGCCGCGCCGGCGGCCTCCTCCCCCTGCCTATCTCCCTCTCCCTCTCTCGACGTGGCGGCGCGGCACGGCGACGGCAGTGGTGGCGGCCAACCTCCTCCTCCCCCTCCTCCCTCCCACCCACTCCCCCCGCGCATGGCACGGGGGCGGGGCGATGGCGACGCCCGCCGGCTTTTGTGGCGGCGCGGCGACCTCCTCCCTCTCCTCCCTCTCGCCCACACCCCCGCGCGTGGCACGGGCGAGGTGACGGTGCCCCCCTCCGACGCGGGTGTAGGCCATCTGGCCGTGTGTTCGCCCCTAGCGGTCGCCGGTCCCGGCCATGGCGCGGCGACAGAGGGCGCCGCCGCCGCCGCCTGTGGGCCCCCGACGCGGTCTGGTCCCGGCCGCTCCGCTGTTCCTCGCATCGTCCCTCCTCAGTTTGATCGATGCCCTCTCCCTCTCTCTCTCTCTCTCTTACTTCTCCCTGCGGAGCTCCCTTCAAGTGCACTGACGTTGCTCCTACGATTTTTTCACTACATGTGAGATTTGGGTCAATCTTGGTCAGATGAAGCAAACGAGCAAGGCAAGGTCGGTTTCACCCTAGATCTATTGTTCTTCCCTTTTTTTTTTATCAATCTCTGTGATTATACTACCATTTGTTTGCGTTTGTAGGTCTGGCCTGCTCGTTTCGACTGGAGAAGGAAATTATTGCGCCATACATCTGAGCACGTGACCATATCAGTGGTATTTGTTTGATTTCTTAGTGTGCATCCCTGATGATTGTTGGTCTACTATTTCGATCTTGGTCACCTGCAATGATGAGTGCATTTTTGTCTTGATATATTTTTATTTGAGGGAATGGGCTGCTGCTGTGATGGTTACATCATAAATATTCTATTTATGCATTTGATACGATGATCATGAGCTATCTTTGCACAGTTCATAGTTCTTTCTCTTTTTTTAGCATAACTGAGGCAATGCAGGCAATGATTATGAGCAATATTGATTCTGTATTTGGCATCTCTTTGTACTGTTCCAGGGTCATTTGGGCAATGGTCAATTGGTCGTCTCTATTTTTTCAGGTCTTTGTGCCTATTCCATTTTGTGTGTTTTGGAGGTACTAATGAGAGGTAGTGTTTATTGACTACCGTGATCGACTATGCAGTTCCAATTATCTCTTAATTATGAAATGTTACATTCTGATGACGTTGCCTGTGATGATTTCCTCTATTCTCATCCTAGATCATTGCCTTTCGTTTCCTATCTAGATTTATTTATGATCATTGTTTGTGATGCCAATGATGATGTAAATGTAATTATGCAATCTGAGCTTCTGTTTACTATGTGCGAAGTGATAGCTTCTGATTATTGCCTATGATCATTGCTTCTGATGTCTGAGCACATGTCCTATTCCCAAAGATTACATTGTCTAAATTACTCAAAAAAAAAAAAGAGAGATTACATTGTCTAAAACTTTGCTTGTCTGCGGCCGCTTTTGGTTCTTATTGTTCTTTGACTTTTTAGTATGATTATGTGCATTGCTGTTCTTCTAACTCAAGTGGAATACATGGAAGACTGAAGAAAAAAAACAACAAAGGTCCTTGTTTTCCTGTTTTGAAAGTTCATCTCATCATAGGTTTATTTCCAATGTGGTCTGATAAAGACTGGACTGGATTAGTGTAGGTTTGAGGACTTTTTCCCTCCTCGTTATGCCGTCTTCTGAGCTTGTGGTTTGTCACTTTCTTCCTAACCTCGGTGTACGCGGCAGCGGCGGCACCATCGCCTCACGAGGCAGGTGGCCTTTCTACCCTCGCCTACGTTGACCACCTCAACACTCTTTGCAGTGCTATTGGATTTAGTATTATATTTCAGAGATTAACTCATGCCTATGTTCTCCAACTCTTTGCAGGAAGGGAATATGATCTGGAGTTCAAAATGAAAAATAGAACAGCTATAGCTACCTTTCTTCAAGATATCATTGAATTGTGGGTTCACATGATCTTTTTATTTTTATGCTCACAGCAATTTAGAATCCATGAAGGTTAAACATAGGTTCATTGGTTTTTTTCTATCCATTTCATGCCCAATATAGTACTTGCTTGTGTGAATTGACCAGTCCTCTACCAAAGATGACTAGGTGCACTCAAAAGAATTTAAATGCTCAAAGTTTGCACATTCGCTAACATTATACGGACAAGCCAATATAATTTCCTGGAACTATTCTTGCCATGTTAACCCTCCAGATTTGTTTGCCGAGTTTAAATTTTAGGCTCAAATTTTGGTGCTTCATTTTGGTACATAATGCATTACTGTTCAGTTCCATTTTCAGAAAACTTGCCATGAATGTAATGAGGCCCTTAGTCATTATTATACTTTTATGCAGGTAATAAAACATATGTAGCGAAACCTAGCCAGTCTTTAACCTTCAATGGATAATGCATTACTCTTGATGTCCGTTCTTAGAATTCAGGTCATGAATGTAATGAGGTGGCTTACTCATTATTATACATTTGTGCAGGTAAATCAAACATATGTGGCAAAGCCACGTTCATCTTTAGCTTCAAATGTGCTCAGATGGTCCAGTCTGGCCTTTGTTGGGTTCATGCTTCATGCGCTGCTTTCACATTACTACCCATATGACTTTCACTTTACTACTACCATATATGTCAAGTAACCATTGTTACATGACCTCCTCACTATCTTATGCTTGTATATTCAAGTCAAAATTGTCGGTTTCGACCATATCTCAATCCTACTGTTAAATTATGAGTTGCCAAAACAAATAATATGGGGCTTAAGGTGTTCAAGTATAATTGATTTGCCCACTTTTCCCATCGGTTTGCCTTGTTTTATTTTGAGGATCTGCTGATTGCCATATGGCACCCATCAGACAGTTTTTTCTACTTACATGCTCTACCTGCTTAGCCCTTGTGATTGACTGACGCATGTATATTTGGCCTCCCTGTAATTTTTGTGCTCCAAAAGTAACCAGGATCCAAACATAATATTCAGCTTGGTAAGTGCTTCACTTTGCCATGCCAGTAGATTTTGTTTTGATTCAGTACAAAAATAGTGAAGCTACAAGGCCGAGCCTCTTGGTTCGAAATCGTTAATCCATCTCATTAGAGCAGTGCTGCTAACTGAAATATTTGTTGTCCGCTTATATATTTGTTCTTTTTGCTCTTTATTTGTTGTTTGCAAAAGTATATTTGATGGGGTTTATTATAGCTATTAATTAGTATCACATTCCTTTACTCCATTCTATAATTCCATGCCTTTTTTCCTAGCTTCATATGCTTGTTCAAAGATTCTGCTGCTGTAGGTTCCATATATAGTAGTCTATGAGAGTATGAGTGGTTTTTACATCATTTACATCAATCATGCATAATAGAATTTCACGTAACTATATTTCTAACAATATAGCCATACTGTTTACAGTGCATACCTGCACTCATGGCGTCCGATTCTGGCGGTGCATACCTATAAGATCTTTTCTCGGGTTACAGAAACCTCATTGTAGTGGAAAACATTCAGATATATTTTTCAATATCATGCTGTGATAAAACTTTAATTTTCTTTTTGTATTGTACCTTCAATATGCCTTGTGTCCTTCCCAATGATCAGAAGAGTTAGTTGTGCCAAGTTTGGGAACTGAGCATCAAGGATGCCCGTCACCAGTGGTCAGTACCAGAAGGTCAATTTTTAGGCTGCAGGAAACCCAGTGCTCTCATGGTAATTCCTATAGGGTATCCACCTATTCTACATGTAATGTCATCCTTGCTTATTTTCAGCAATCAGTTATCTCCTTCAAGTGATTTTTGTTGTGCATTGTAGATCTTATCAGGCTTTACAAGTCCAGTTCAGTCTTAAGCTTTGACTCTTCTGAAGTTACAATAGGTGCTGGTGCATAATTTAGTCTTGCTACTTTTACCTGACAGGATTCTTGTCCGTTGTTTGAATCACTAAACTTTAGCTATGGGTCTTGTGTTTGATGAGGCTGAGTGTTAGTTCCTTCACCATCCCTCTTTTCTTTTTCCTTTTTAAATATCGGTTAGCAATTTAGATCTGGTTGGTCACTTAGCTGCTCTCCTCACTGTTTGATGTGGTAAAGTGTCCTTATTCCTTTTAGTTAGCACCTGGAGTGAAAGCCACATTTTAGGGCCACTGCATTTTGGACCACAAGAAAAAAAAATAGGGATAGTTTCCAATCCATATGAGCCCATGCTAAAGTTTATTTTTCGGAAAGACAGTAATTTAGATAGGTTGTATATTTAAAAACAAAGGTATTGCCTTTTATCTTGATCACCTATTTCTACATATATAATCATCTAGGAAAACATAACAGGCACACACAGCTCAGCTGGTTTTTTGAACTAGCAAAGTGGTAAGTGACTTATCACATTATATTCCATTTCTTTTGAAAACTTTAGTTTTGTTTACGTTCTCAGAGAATCCAGTGGACACTGCATTCCATTTCTTTTCAAAACCTCAGCTTTGTTTGTGTTCTCAGTCATCAACTTTGTTTGAATTGTCAGAATATAACACTCTTTATGTTCTAAATTTCTAATCATTTTTGGATGTTACTAAGTTAGGTAAGATTGTTTTTGGGATTGTCGAAACATCAACTTTGTTTGGATTGTCAGAAGATGAACTTATTCTATTCTAAATTATCAGAATATTTTTGCTTCCCCTCTTATCCCATATGCATCTAATGATTTATTTTGCAGCTCAATGCAAAGCTAGGAAAGCCTGAGGATTTGAGGCAACAAAATGAAATGGAAGCAATGGACTTTCCCATTTTTCTGGTTTGTTTAACCTCCTGCACAAATGCTAGCCTTGCCGTTTTCCTCTTCTCCATTTACTGTTTTGTTGCCCTTCTAAAAGAAACATTGCACACTGCACTTTTTCTGCAATTTACATGTCCTTCATAAATGTTTGCCATACATAATCCCCATGAATTATTCTCAGATCACTTAAACTCATGTTACACGGTATTATATGTTCTGAGAAAATACTACCATTTCAGGATCCAGCAGCCCACCCCACACTATTATATTGGTTGCCGAATGAAATCAAGCTATCCTTACTAGAAAATAGAACCGACCAGCACACTCATCGGTCAATTCTTATGTGTCACCAGGTAACATTTCTTAGTTCCAAATATCCAGAGTGACTGTTGAAAATTAATTCTGCATATCCACTTACATGAAAAACCATCTTGAGTATTGTGAGGCTCCAAAATTTCAGTATTTCAAAACTCCACCTCTGTAGGAACTTCAAATACTTTGTGGTATGTGTATGATATGAAAATGTCATGTCTATGATTATAAATAACAATGTTCATGTATATCTTTCAATGCGTTTAATTGCTTATACCCTAAAGTTGCACATGATTCCATGAATTTTAGCTGTCAATAGACCATGAGCACAGGGGCGTGCAAGATACCTAAATCTCTGCATGTAATGCTCTTCTCTTGCATAGAATTCATTGATGCGTGCCATGGTCTTCTCTTGCCATTTCTATGATTTCTGCTATAAAATATCTGTACGTTATGTGAGGTTTAGTCCTAAACTTAAATCTCTGTTTCTCTGTTCGTAGACTCATCAAGTCACCTATCTAATAAAGAACACACTGAATAGGCTTGGCATATTCATGGTATGAAATTTTAGAGTCACCTTCACTGAAATGCAACTTGAATATAGAAGTAAAGATATGCCTAACCTTACAAAAAATATATACAGTACATATTTATCTGATGTGCTTTATTGATTGTCATAGATTTCTATTTGTTCCTATGTGCCTGGCAAGTGTAGTTTGTAGGTACATCAGCTCACAAAATAATATGTGAGGTAGCCTATAGGTTGCCTTCGTATTTAATTCCAGGTGATTCCTGTCACTTTATTTAGTTCTAACTGATTCCGATGTATGTCTGCCACTCAAATTTAAAATACTCCCTCTGATTCCTAGAGTTGTATTAAGTCAAACATTTAAGCTTTGACCAAATTTTTGGAGAAAAAAAAACAATCAAGATTTATGACATCAAATTAATGTTATTAGATATACCATGGAATATATTTTCATAACATGTTTATTTTATGTCATAGATGTTACTTCTATAAAGTTAGTCGAATTAAGATAGTTTGACTTGTGCAGATTCTAGGAATTGATTTATTTGGGTACAGAGGTATCTTCATATTAAATTTTGATTATTTGAAATTGGTGTGCAGGGGCATTTTCTACGTTATAACAGGGCTAATATAACATCTATAAACAGTGGAGCTCAGTGTGCATCGACAACAGTCTTTGAGCACTGCATCACTATGACCAAAAGATGGATTCAGATGTACAGTTAGTCTAGAAGGAACTGTTTGCACAGAATCTATATAATTATTTTCTAGACGGTGCTACTACTAAACACGGAAGGCATTATAGAACACACTATGCCTATCCGGTAATAATGTTATCTCCAAACTGCCACCCTGTATGTACCATGATGTAACAGTACTGAACTTATATAATCCTTATGCAGCCTGCTGTTTTTTCCCTTGCAATCCATTTATTTCGCAGGTATATTTCACAGTGACAACAACCATCCACTCGACTACGCGCGCAAGGGCGCGCACAATGTACTAGTCTGGATAACAGCGCAGGAAATAGCGATCAGTAGTAGTTTTAAACAATGCGAAACAGTAGGCGGGAGCTCTATTTTATTCCGTGTTAAGTGATTATATATAGAGAGTAAAGTGCACCAGGGTCCTTAAACTTGTGTGGTTATTAATGTGGATCGGTGCTAGTACATAGGAACATACATCTGTGCTCATAATGCTTATTGATTTTCTTGTGGCATGTTCTGTAAACGGTTCCTCATATTAAGCACCTTTCAAGCCAATAAAAGGAAGAGCGCTTGTTAGCAACTCCTTGAGAGATTGGGGACAAGCACACAATCAGGCACTACTGAATATTAGCGGAACATCAGGCGCCCTACAATGATTTAAGTGAATAAAACATACCGTCATCTTATCTTACAATTACTAATTAGAGATAAGTAGTAATCAATCTGTTCCAAAGTATAGGGCATTTTAACATTTCTAGATATGCACAGATTTTGCTACGTATCTAGATACATGCTTATGTCTAGATACATGGTAAAATCAATGAATCTAGAAAAGTCAAAACATCTTATAATTTGGAATGAAGAGATTAGTATTAAATGGTGCCAAACAGTATGCAAATTTTTTCCGTGTTGAGTGATTATGTGTTAATGTGGTTCGGTGCTAGTACGTGGATACATACATCTGTGCTCATGATGCTTATTGATTTTCTTGTGACGTGCTCTGTAAATAGGTTTCTCGTATTAAGCACCTTTCAAATTGGAAGAGCACTCGTTAGCAACTCCTTAAGAGATTAGGGGCAAGCACACAATCAAGCACTACTACTAAGTATTATAATAGAACAACTGATACGTAGTCCATTGGTAACAATCTTTGGTCTTGGCTTGATGGCCTGAACTCCCCTTTTCTATCGTTTGGACCTCCTATGGCGATGACGTCAAAGTCCACAAAAGTTTGAGCAATCTTCTTGATCTGTCCACCCAAATCCTTTCGTTGTGACCGATTCCCCTCCATGAGAGATGGGGATCTGTCGGCACGGTTTGCATGGTGGATCAGGTGACTAAGGAGAAGGGGAAGGCAAAGGAGATGGAGATGGAAAGATGGATGTAGATGGGAGGGGCTGAGTTTGGAGGAGAGGCTAGAAGGGTTGGATCTGCAAGGAGAAGGAGGAGGAGGAGGAGGAGGAGGAGGAGGAGATCTCAATTTCTCTAGTAAATTTGATGAATTGGTGGGTTCATAGGCTTGCCCTGTTTAGGGTTCATGGCTCAAAACCATTCAGTCATGCTGCTACTTTTAGTGCCATACATAACGCATGGGCGGTGCCGGAATAGGCAACTTTCAAGATGCTAGGTCCAAACCACTTCCTAGTCCAGCTTCATTGCCTGGGTGATTGTGATGCAGGGGAGTCCATGGGTGTTTCATGGAACAGCGATTGTGCTTGAAGAGTATAATGGTTTTTCTAACGTCCTAGAGTATAAGCTAGATAGGATCCCAGCTTGGGCGAGAATCCATGGCATTCCGAAAGCATTGATGAAGAAGCAAGAGCTAGCAGAGAAGGTGGCAAAGAAGGTTCCATCGGGCGGGCGCTGGCCGGTGGGAGCCTCCCCCAATGAAATTTTTTCTACTCTTTTGCCTTTTTGGTGTTTTTCGGTTTCAGTTTCATGAAATCTGAAAATTCATTTATAGGGGCGGCTCTATATCCATCCACCCAAACAAATCCATTTGTAGGGGCGGCGGAAAAACCACCCCTACGAATGCATGATTTATAGAGATGGTATGGTGCGGGTGGCTATAAAAACCACCCCTACAAACTATCTGGAGCCGCGCCTACATATGTTTTCTATTGTAGTGATACATCCTCTATCACCATCTTCTTCCCTACAAGCATAGAGAAGAGCCAGCGGGGGTGGATGCTGGCGGGGAGGGAGGACGCCGGTAGGGAGGGGTACGCTTGGGGATGCGCGCTCGGGCACTGCCAACAACCGCAACCATGCACCGTAGAGGGACCAACTGGCAAGAACGCCACCCGGTAGGAAGCTCGCTTGGCAGCAACTGTGAGGCAAGGAGCATCGCTGGTCAGTGGCCTATGGGCCAACGCGTCGAGGAGTGACCAATGGGCCTCTGCCGAGGTGGGCAACTGCTCATGGAGCCGTGCCCATGCCCAAGAAGCTCGCCTGGGGAGCCACACTGAGGTACGGAAGGCCTATGACCGGCAGGCTGGGGAGGGCCGCCAGGGCCACACCCGTGCCACCAAGGGGAGATATCGGGAGCCGTGCCTGGATCGAAGGTTTGGCCTGCAGTGCTGGCACGGACACGACATGGTTAATGGACCGGCACGATGGTGGCCCGATTATTCTTGATAGTTGGATTGACTTAGCATATATTCGTGGCCCTTGGATTCACTTGCACCATTTGTGACCTAGGTATAAAGATATCTCCTTCCACGTTCATTCCCTCCCAGCCACAGTTTCTTTCTCTTAGCATGCACTCTCGTCTTCCTCTCCACTCCAAAGTCCGAACTCCCAACCACATAAGTCTTGTGCCTCTCCGCTCTTGCTCCCTAGGCCGGCAACCGGCGGTCCCAAGCCATTCCTTTCCCCGCCCGGCCGTCTTCCTCAAGGCGCGGCTACGACGGTGGCAGCACGAGGCACAGCTGCTGCGGCGCGATGGCGTTCACACGAGGCACAGCTGTGACTGTGCAGCGACGACGACGACGCGGGGACACAACAATAAAGCGGGGCGCGGCGAGCTCCTCGGCTTCTCCCTTGCAGCCATCGGGCAGAACGGCCATGGCGGGCTGCCGTGCCTATGAGCACAGCACGGCACAGCTAAAGAGCCGTAGGGCCAGCACGGCACAGCTGAAGAGCCGTAGGGCTGTGCCTGGGCCGAGAGTTTGGACGACGGCCCGAGATGGCACGGCACAGTAAGACGTCGTGCTGCATAGTGTCGTGCCTCCATCGTGCCCGTACCAGTGCGACCCGGTTGGAAAATGATAACTACTGCGATAAACCATTTATGTTATATCTGCTAGCGGCTCGTATACATGTGTTGTGATAAATTTTGCCCACACATTATAGTCAAAAACTCAAAGTTCTGAATGGCAGTGATTTAGGCCCCGTTTGGCACGGCTCCTCCATCGGCTTCAGGAGCTGTTTGGAGTTGTTTTGTGCCAAACAGGGTAAAATAAAACGGCTCCACCTGTAAAGCCCCTTAAATCGTGCTCTCACAGAGCTTTGAGGTGGTATGGAGCCAAAAATAGTAGCTTCACCCGACTTTATCTCATTCCGCGTGGCGTTATATGAGAACATATTTTAAGGAACTTCATGCATGGAGTGGTTTTGCCAAACGATTTACCAAAATGGCTCCAGCTCTACCTGTGGAGCTGTTCATGGAGCTGAAGCCGAAATAAATAGCTTCACTAGTGAAGTGGAGCCATGCCAAACAGGGTCTTAGTATTCAAATTTGTTTGTCAGTTACAAGGAAATAATGGGGGCGTACGTGGCAAAGCAGCAACACAAACGACGAATGGGAACTCACGTCCTGAATCCGGAACAACGAATGTCGGTGAATCCAACTTGAGACCTTCCTATATAATTCATCTATGATAACTTAGATGGCCATCATCCTGTCTTCTATACAGAGTGCACATATTTTTTCCATGGCTTCCCTACTTCTATTCGTCGTTGTCTTGTGTAGCTACTGCTGCTACATCGTTCATGGAGGCGACGAGTATGATGGGTTTGTAGTGGTGCAACCGAGACCGAGGTCTCATGTGCCAGAAGCAGCTGTATGCTCTGCATCCAGAGGTACGTACCGTGGCGTCAATTTCGTCGTCGTGACTTTTTGGCGACCTGCACACTCTTGAGACTACGTAACCACGCACACGCATGATGACTTTCTTCTTCAGTGAACCTGGAGCCGAGCAGCGCTACGGTGTCGGTGCCACTAGTGCACCGATACGGCCCGTGCGCGCCGTCACAGTACTCTGCCGGGGCGAGGCCGTCCTTCTCGGAGACGCTGCGCCGTAGCCGTGCCCGCACGAACTACATCATGAGCCGAGCCCAAGCATCCGGCATGGCGAGTACGCCGGACGCTGCCGCCACCGTGACCATCCCGACCCACCTCGGCGGTTTTGTGGACTCGCTGGAGTACATGGTCACTCTGGGCTTAGGCACGCCGTCCGTGCCGCGGGTCCTCCTCATGGACACCGGCAGCGACGTCACCTGGGTGCAGTGCACGCCGTGCAACTCCACCTGGTGCTACCCGCAGAAGGATCCTCTCTTTGATCCCAGCAAGTCCTCCACGTACGCTCCCATCGGCTGCGGCACCGACGCGTGCCGGATGCTCGGAATCCACTACAAGTATGGCTGCACGAGCAACGGCACGCAGTGCGGATACAATGCCGAGTACGCAGACGGCTCGCATTCGAGGGGTGTGTTCAGCAACGAGACGCTGACGCTTGCTCCGGGAGTCACCGTCGATGATTTCCATTTCGGCTGTGGCCACGACCAGCTCGGCCCCAACGACAGGTACGACGGCCTCCTGGGGCTCGGAGGCGCACCGGTGTCGCTCGTCGTGCAGACGGCTTCGGTCTACGGCGGCGCCTTCTCCTACTGCCTCCCGGCGCTGGAGAGCGAAACAGGGTTCCTAGCGCTCGGCTCGCCGCCAAACACGTCGGCCTTCGTCTTCACGCCGATGAGGCACCTGCCAGGATACGCAACGTTTTACATGGTGACGCTGACAGGCATCAGCGTTGGTGGGAAGACGCTGGACATCCCTCAGTCGGTGTTCCATGGTGGCATGATCATAGACTCCGGCGCGGTCACCACGACGCTCCCGGACACTGCATTGGCCGTGCTCACGGCGGCGCTGCGGAAGGCCCTGGCGCCGTACCCCGTGGTGCCCAGCGAGGACTTCGACACCTGCTATAACTTCACCGGTTACAGCAACGTCACCGTGCCGAGGGTCGCGTTCACGTTCAGTGGCGGCGTCACCATCGACCTCGACGTCCCCAATGGGATTCTGGCCAACGATTGCCTCGCCTTCGCGGTGTCCGGGCCGGACGGTGGCCTTGGCACCATTGGCAACGTGAATCTGCGCACGCTCGAAGTGCTCTACGATGTTGGCCGTGGTAAGGTCGGATTCAGAGCTGGTGCTTGCTGAAGTATCCTACGTATATACTAGTTCTGTACGCGGCGGGTTCCTAAACAGCAAAAAGAATGCGTGAACACTATCACAGTGAACAGAAAGTGTAGCACAGTGGACAGGAAATCTGGATAACAGCGCAGGAAATAGCGATTAGTATTAAACAGCGCCAAACAGTGCGCAAGCAGTGTGAGTGGGAGCTCTAATTTATTCAGTGTTGAGTGATTAATATTATGTGGTTCGGTGCTAGTACAAGAGAACGTACATCTGTGCTCATGATGGTTATTGATTTTTCTTTAGACGTGCTCTGTAAACGGGTTCCTCGTACATCTTTTTTCTATACGGAGGGAGTACCGCCTTTTCATTGTCACCATTAGAGCAAGTATTATGGGTGGCTATAAGCTGGCTGAATCCCTGCTGGCAGAGAGAGAATAGGAGAGAGAGTGGGCAGCGGGCGCCTGGCGAAACGTCGGCTTGAGGCGGGCGGTATACGTGCACCTGGTCCCTATTCATTGCTCAGCTGCCTCGCTTGCTTCTCGTTGGTTGCATGTGCTCATGCATTGCTCTGGTTGCTGCTGCCGAATTAATTAAATGCGACGTTGGACTAATTTCGCCCGCCAGCGGACGATATTATTGCTCTTGCTCTTAGCTAGCACGGAGTTATCACCTAAAATTAAGTGCATCACACCATACATAGATCGAACAATCCAAAAACTTCTGACATACCAGGCTTCATAATTACATGGTAACTTCAGGATGTAGGAAGACAGTGATAGCCATTTACATGAATGGATGCAAAAAGAGTCCATTGTAAAAGCCGCGAGTGTGGGTCAAAAATGGTTGAATCTAACTAGGTTTACTTGGTGTGGACCAAAGACGTTGAACCACCTAGGGGTAATGGCCATCCCATAACATACACTACTACAGAACAGGGCTGTAGTCCCGGTGCTCAAGGGCCTTTAGTCCCGGATGCGGAGCCGGGACTAAGGTTTCGGGACTAAATGTCCCACCTTTAGTCCCGTTCATGTGCCCGGGGTTGGTGTTACCAACCGGACTAAAGAGTTTTTTTTTTTTTTTTCTTTTTCCTTTTCTTTTTTTCTTTTTTCTTTTTTTGGTTTTCCCTTTCTGGTTTACAATTGTATTATTATTATTTTCGAATGCGTATTGTTCGGCCGCTTGTTTATGTAGACGCCAAGCACCTATAATTTATAATTTAGATTATTACATATAAATAAATTACATAACACTATTTATATATTATACATATCTATAGATCTATGATATAAAATTTACATGTCTCCGTCACGGATAAAAGTATTTACAACTTAATTGTTCTCCGCCACTCAAGCATCATACAAATGATCATCTTGGTTTGGTTTGAGTGGCTCGTCGAGTTGAAGAAGTACTCGCCGGCGGGATTTAGGACTTGGTCGTTAAGAAATCCCGCGATTGTCTCCCTGAATTCCTTTTAGACGGACTTCAGTCAACACCTTCTCCCTCAACCACGTCTCCTATAGTAATCATTAAAGAAAAAAGTTATAGATATGTATAAGATTTATTAAATAGCAACAAATAATTGAAATGAACTTATTATATATACATGTTACATACTTTTTGCGTGCTCAAGATTTGATCTTTTTTTCATAGACATTTAGAAATTTGCGCACATAGTATCCGCATAAATTTTTGCCCCTGTGGCTGCCGTAGAATCCACTGATGTAGGATAGGCTTCGAAAGTGGCGCTTTTAAATCGGGACGGTGTTTTACGCACGAACCAAGCCCAAACCCTAGCAATAAAACGATCATTATTAATTATCTATTACAGAGTTAAAGAGCTGAAAGTAATATTTAGAGATCGAAGTTACCCTTGGATAATATCTATCATTCCTTGGTAATCTTCCGATTGGTTTTCTCAACGAGTCAAAGATTATCAAATGAGATTGCCGAGATCAATCACAATTAGTATCCAATGAAAGCTGCATTTGTGTGTAGGCAAAATAATTATTTATCTTCACACCGATCTCATCAATCTGGGTTAATAGAATGTACGTACACACGATAATGATACTTACTTAAAGTTATAGGGAAAGAATATATATCTTTTATCCTTTTGATTGATCAAGTACCTCCGTAGATTTCTCTCCGTTTGAACTCTCCATATGGCATGCACGGAGTCTTGGGGTCTTTGAATACAACATAAGGATCTACAAATCCAACCTCCTTGTCATTTCTAGCTCGAGGTCCCTCATCATGTTTACGCATATGTATAGCCGGTTTTACGTAATTAGTTATACATATACATGATAAGTTTCTGATGACATTATTAAGAAGAAAGAATCACTTACGCACGAAGCGGTGATTAGAGCTTTGTCCGAGCGTCCATGTGGCATAGCTGGTGTAGCTTATTAAATTGAACATAAATAACATCATCACCACGGAAGTAATGATGGTTTCTAATTCGGACGCAAATATAGTCATCTGCTCTTCTGCCACACGCATCGAGGTACCACTTGTTTAGTAAGTACATCTGCGTGCCAAGTTTGCTGAAGGCCGCAGGGTTGCACAGACTCTTGCCATATTCATATGTCTTCGATAATGATCAATTTCTTTTGCACTTTCAATTGCGGCCCCAGCTATCATTTGGGATAAGGTAAGACCAGATTAATCGGCAAAAAATTCCTCGAGATCCTCATAGTTCAAACACGGAGGTAATCTGCTGGTCTAGCACGTCGATGTTTGAACCATATTGATTCCCAACGACTAGCGGGGGCACTGATTGCTTTGATTGTTCCCCGAGCTGTGCTACACCCTTGCGTGCTCTTTTCCCTTTCTTCTCTCCTTCTAGGGATTTGGTTAGAGTGCGCTCATAGTCAGATAAAGATGACGATTCTTTCTGAGCTGCACGCCTCTTTTTTTTTGTTGAGCCTCAACCCTTTGCCGTAGATTTTTACGGCTTTAGCAAGAGGTAGGGCTTCTCGGGGTTCCGCTTGGATTCTCTTTCATCCTTAAGTCTCTTGAAGAAACGTCCACATCGACTTTACCGAAGCTTCTATTTCTGCACCAGTCTTCTCATAGGATAGCTTCTTAGGAATGACAGGTTGTTTCTTCTCAGAGGCTTTCTTTTTGGGCTGCGGGGCGGCCGACACATTTGATCGTGTGGCCGGCCTCTTCTTCAATGGTGGGTCCACCGGTTTCGGTTTTATGGAGCCACGTGTGGAAGGCGATGACGCGGCCGGTGGGGGGGGTGGAGCTCGGCGTGGAGGCGAGGGGGCAGCCGGTGTCGGTGTTGGAGCCCGAGGAGGCGGCGTTTGAGCCCGAGGTGGCGGGGTTGGAGCCCGAGGAGGCGGCGTTGGAGCCCGAGGTGGCGGGGTTGGAGCACGTGGTGGCGGGGTTGGAGCCCGAGGTGGTGGTGTTGCAGCCCGAGGTGGTGGCGTTGCGGCCCGGGAGGCGGCATTGCGGCTGAGGCGATGCGGCCGTGTCTTGCCTTTGCCTCGTCATCACCCGCGACACTTTGACATGTTGGTGACCACTGTGAAACCAAAGAGGTATATGAGTAAACCGCTAACTAAGGGAATGCAAAATAAAGTTAGTGATTAAATGTATCATCAAGTTTCATCCGCACCTAGGGTTAGGTTCATGACGAGGAGGTGGTGGTAGACTACTAGGTGATGCCCCAGAATAATGATGTAGCGCTTGCGCCAACAAATGAAAGTCTTCTCTGCTTGTCCTAGAGTCTTCTCTCCATCACCTCCTTCTATCTCAAGCTTTTGCATTTTTGAAGCCTTTGACAACTCTATCCACCGAGACACTAGCATATCCAAATTTGGAACTATCGCCCCATGGATTCTTGGTGTCTTCGTAGGGTCGATATGAGTTACAACACCGACAGCAACCATGACTGTGGCAGCCCCCAGCGTGGAATATGCAGCTCACATGTTGTCTTAGCTTCGGTGGCGTCATCCACCGGAAAGCGCAGCCCCACGTCATCTTGAATAGTTGGCACCTCCGTGGAAGCGCAACTGCTTTTCAAGTCAGCCCGGGGGGCGCTAATGTTGACTCCAGGCTCGATGTAGTTTGCCTTTGCATAGAACTTACTGCTTCCTGCACTTGCCTTTTGATTTCCTCGTTCATTCTCTCTTCAAGTGCTTTCTCTCGTTGTATCGCTTCACGAGCCGGGCCGCTTGTGACTCCATCACCATTGCCTCCAACCTACGCAATCGCTCTGCCTCCTCTTCCTTCTTTCTTTGGCGGCTTCTATAAGTGGGTCTATCTTGAGGGAAGCCATGCTCCCACGATATCTCCCCATAGCCTCTTGTTCGCCCACCGTGTTCCAGCCAGGTCTCCAGGGCGTATGTCGGCTCATCCTTCTCTCTATTTGGCGCCGGGCGCCACTTTCAACTAATCCTCGGGCATAGGCCATTCTCTGTCCCCACTTTCTGCGGCTTCTCGCCGTACACTACCTTTCCGGTCTCTAGGTCCGGGGTTCCCCCATGACCGAAGAATCAATACTTGGCGCGCTTCGGGCCGGTCTGCGGTGATTCTGTTTCCATCCCCTTGTCAACAATCTCTGTTCCAGCTTACGCCACTTGGGAATAGCGGTCCGCTAGCCACCGAACCCAAGTGATGGTGGTATTGCTTGTGTCTAGCATTTTCCTGATTACGGATCATCCGTGCCTGACCCTCATCAGAGTTCTTGAACCGTACGAACTCATCCCAAAAAGGCCTCAACTTGACGTAGGCCTTATTGGTGAAATCCGGTGTCCGGTTATTTGCAACAAAAGTCTTGTGCAGTTTCTTCTTCCAAGCCTGAAATTGTTTGGCCATCTTCTGCATAGCCCAAATTTGAACCTTCTCCTTCAAAGCTTCATCCTGTGTATCGAGCGTGAAATGTTGAAGGATATCTAGCCAAAGCAATTCCTTGTCACGATCTGAGACAAAACTAATATTAGGGTCATCTTTCCGTTGTCTCCATTCTCGAGCACTGATCGGGAGCCTGTCCCTTACAAGGTACCCACAGTGCGCAACAAATTTCTTTGAATGTTCCCCAAGTACTTGGCCTGTACCCTCGTCAAATTCCAACAGAATGTACCGACCCTCCAACGGCTTCTTCAGGCCTCGCACTTTTCTACTACTCCCGGTAGTTGTCGCTGATCCAGAGGGCTACACAAACAAGCATAAACATATTAATACAAAAGCCATTCTTTTTAATTTCATGTATATACATATAGACTAGATTGTAGATAGACCTCATCAGGATTGTCTCCCACAAGTTCTTCATAATCAGCGAAGTACTGACTTCCATCATCTATTTGTTGATTGTCATCATCTTGGACTTGGGGATTTTGGTTGCCGCTCTTTGTTTGATTATGTCCATCATTGCCTCATCCATGTTATCATTCGGATCGGCCATTTCTGCAAAAGTTGTCGGGGAGGAGGAGGTCGTCGGCGCGTGGCGCGGCGGGGCGGCGGTGGATCGGGCGGCGGAAGGAAGAAGACGTCGATCTAGAAACAGGAGGAAGAACACACGGCTTAAATACCCATACACACCTTTAGCCCCGGTTTGTAAAAAGCACTGGGACTAAAAGGCCCTTTTTAGTCCCGGTTTTGTAACGCCGGGGACTAAAGGTCCCACCTTTAGTCCCGGTGCGTATTACAAACCGGGACTAAAAAGTCTCCTTTAGTCCCTAAGTGCTCTTTACAAACCCCGACTAAAGGTCTATTTCACTCGGCAGGTTGCATTAGGGTTTCTTCTTTATTTTTGCTTACAATAATTAGATTAATTTTGTTAATTGCATAGTAAA
The DNA here is from genome assembly GCA_015844335.1 of Chrysopogon serrulatus. Classification (NCBI taxonomy): domain Eukaryota; kingdom Viridiplantae; phylum Streptophyta; class Magnoliopsida; order Poales; family Poaceae; genus Chrysopogon; species Chrysopogon serrulatus. The sequence continues at coordinate 5,054 of JADLZL010007701.1, read as the reverse complement.
TAAAAGAATATGTATTAATTTGTTCAAAAATAACACTTCCATTTCCTTTTGTCTAATTGCTTTCGTAATAAATTTAGGAACATAAAATCTTACCATTCCTTATAATAGCAAAGTTATATATAAAAAATAATTAGTATTTTGTTAATGCAAAAATATTTTACTTTATTTAAATATCTTAAAGTAGGTGTTTTTTGACAGAAAAATTTGTTTGTGCATTATTTAAACGTAAATTTTGTTCATTTATCATCATTTATCTCTAAAATCGTGATATACGTGTGGGTCACCATTACATCGGATTATTTTTAAAGATTTTTATCTAATGCCAAATTGTCACATACACATGCTTCTAAAATTATTGCCTTCCAATAGTGATTGGAAATGTAAATAATAATTACATTTGTTTTTTTATTTAAATATTTGCTTTCCAATACACATACACTTTACAATAGTGATTGCAAATGTAAATAATAATTACTATTTTATTAATGCAAAAATATATTGATCAATTAATAATTCTAAAATTGTTGCTTTTGGACAGGATTTGTATTGGAAGGCAAATATTTTTTATTCATCGAAAGTACCCGATTGATCTCAATCTTGTTATTTGGGTTCACTTGCTTAAAAAATTCAAGTCATTTCGATGTAACCTTTCATCATAAAGAAATTTCATTTTAAACGATGGAGAAAAAGAAAACATGATACAAACATCTCAAGTAATTAATAATTGTCACACAACTAATCTACGATACACGCATTAATCAACAAAATATCTCTAATTAATACACACTATTTATTAAACATTACTAGTTTTCAAGCGGGCACACGTAGTGATCTTCTTTTTTTGACGTATGTTCCTTGGTCATGATCTTGACGTAACCATGGACTGTCCTCAGCATTTATCATGATGCTCGGATCTTTGGTCACATTGAAAGGCGTGATTCGGTCATCCCTTTCATAATCTTCTGAAATATCTGATTTGTCCTCAATTCCCACAATGTTTCTTTTCCCTGAGAGAACTATATGACGTTTTGGCTCATTCGTTGAGTTGTTGTCATTTTTCCCTCTCTTTTGTTTTGACGACATGTCTTTCACATAGAAAACCTGATTCACATCAGCAACAAGGACGAATGGTTCACCTTTGTAACCATTGTTGAGGTCCACTGTTGTCATTCCATAGTCTTTGTCAACTGTTACTCCGCCCCCCGTATTCTTGACCCATTGGCACCGGAACAAAGGGACTTTGAAATTAGGTGCGTAGTCTAGTTCCCAAATCTTCTCTATGCGGCCATAATATGTTTGTCTGTTTCCATTCGGGTCGGTGGCGTCTACGCGAACCCCACTGTTTTGGTTCGTGCTTTTTTTATCTTGGCCTAGGGTGTAAAATGTATTTCCATTTATCTCGCACCCTTTATGCGTGAGGATGTGCCATGATGGTTGCCTAGCCAACAAATATAATTGCTCATCAATCTGGTCATTGCCCCGACATTCTTTTCGTAACCAATCACCGAAAGTGTCCATGTCTTGACGCATAAGCCAAGCTTCATTCTTCTCTGAACTGGGATCGTAGAAAGTCCTTGTGTTTCTTGACATACGGCTCCACCACGGATGAGTTTTGAAGAACTGTGTAGTGTGCTTTATTGAAACAATCGTCCCCGCACCGATGTAGGTTTTCTTTCCAATCGTTCCCTTTCCGCTCGGTCTCCCCTCGTGTCGTGATTCAGGGAACACCAATTGGGTTAAGTTCGGGAATGAATTCAACACGTAACTCAATGACCTCCTCTGTCCCATAGCCCTCTGCAATGCTTCCTTCTGGCCGAGCATGCTGGTGGACATATTTCTTCGGGACTCCCATAAACCTCTCGAAAGGAAACATATTATGCAGGAACACAGGGACCAAGAATATTGATCTCCTTGACCGGATGAACTAGGAGGTATGTCATGATATCAAAGAAGGATGGAGGGAACACTAACTCAAAGTGACAAGACATTGAACCACATCATTCTGTAGAGCAGCAAGTTCTAGTGGATTGATTGCCTTCGAGAAATTGCATTGAGGAATGCACACATAGCTTAACGGTTGCTAGACGTACATGTGGAGGTAGAATTCCTCTTAATGCAACTGGAAGCAATTGCGTCATAAGCACATGGCGATCATGCGACTTTAAGTGCAGAAATTTCTTCTCGGGCACATTTATTATACCTTTTATATTAGAGGAGAATCCAGATGGAACCTTGATGCTGCTTAAGCATTCAAACATAATTTCTTTCTCTTCATTGCTAAGAGTGTAGCTAGCAGGTCTTAAATATTGGCGTCCATCATCTGTCTTCTCTGGATGCAGGTTGTCTCGCTCTTCCATATGCTGCAAGTCTTGTCGTGCTTCAAGTGAATCCTTAGGCTTCCCATACACACCCATGAATCCTAGAAGGTTCACACAAAGATTCTTTGTCAGGTGCATGACGTCGATCGCATTACGGACCTCTAGGACTTGCCAATACGGTAGCTCCCAAAATATTGACTTCTTTTTCCACATGGGTGCATGACCCGCTGCATCTTTTGGAACTGGTTGGCTGCCCTGTCCCTTACCAAAAATTACTTTCACATCCTTAACCATCTCAAATACATCTTCTCCAGTTCTGTTGCGAGGCTTGAGTCGGTGGTCTGCCTTAACTTTAAAATGCTTACCTTTCTTTCTAACTAGGTGATTCACAGAAAGAAATCGACGATACCCAAGGTACACGACCTTTCTGCATTTTTTCAAATATATACTATCAAGATCATCAAAACAGTGTGTGCATGCATTATATCCCTTGTTTGACTGCCCTGAAAGATTACTTAGAGCAGGCCAATCATTGATTGTCACAAACAACAGTGCTCGCAGGTCGAAGTGTTCCTGTTTGTACTCATCCCACATACGAACACTGTTTCGCTCCATAAAAGTAGAAGTTCTTCAATCAATGGCCTTAGATACACATCAATGTCATTGCCCCCCGTTGCTTCGGCCCTTGGATGAGCACCGGCATCATAATGAACTTTCGCTTCATGCATAACCATGGAGGAAAGTTGTAGATACATAGTGTAACAGGCCAAGTGCTATGACCACTTTCTCGCTCACCAAAAAGGATTCATACCGTCCGTACTTAGAGCGAACCTCAAGTTTCTTGCGTCTTTTGCAAACTCGAAACTCTCTATCTATTGCTCTCCACTTTGAGACCCATCGGCGGGTGTCTCAACATGTTGTCTACCTTACGGTCTTCTTTGTGCCACCGCAACAACTTTGCATGGTCTTTGTTTCTGAAAAGACGTTTGAGCACAGGTATTATAGGAGCATACCACATAACCTTTACAGAGATTTTCTTCCTAGGACGTTCTTCCCCCTCAACATCGCCCGGTCATCTCGCCTGATCTTATACCGTGATGCTTTACATACGGGGCATTCCTCTAAATTCTCGTAGTCCTTGCCACGGTATAGGATGCGTCGTTAGGACATGCATGTATCTTCCGGATTTCTAATCCCAATGGACGCATCGACCTGTTTTGCTTCGCACGTAGTGGTGGGCAACTCATTAGGGTTCGGAAGCATCTTTTTTTGGATCTTCGATGAATCTGTCCAAATGCCTTATCGGATACACTATTACGTGCCTTCCATTTCAACAACTCCAGTGTTGTACCTAATTTTTTTTGCCCATCTTGGGCGGATGGGTATAATAATTTCTTGTGATCTTCTAGCATGCGGTCAAACTTTGCCTTCTCTTTTTCACTTTCACATTCTTTTTCATGCATCACGAATGGCATCACCAAGAGCATCACCTTCACCAGGAGCACCTCCCTCTTCTTCAGCTTCTCCCATTGTTTGTATCATCGAAGCCACCGAATTGAACAATAAGGTCGCCGGGCTCAGTTGTTCTTGTTCTTCTTCACATTCTTCCATCATTATCCCGGTTTCTCCATGCTTGGTCCAACAAATATAGTTTGGCATGAAACCCGACTTCAACAAATGTGAGTGAATATTTCTAGAGCTAGAATATTCTTTCAAATTCTGACACAAGGCACATGGGCAACGTATGAATCCATCCCGCTTGTTTTCCTCGGCCACTCTTAAAAAAAAATGCACACCATCAATGAATTCTTTAGAGCGGCGATCGGCATTGTACATCCAACCACGTGTCATTGTCTGCATTGCAACATAAAGTATGATAAGTTTCTAATTTTACTACAAAAATAAAAGTAACAAATAACCTAAAATTCTCTATTTCTAATTTTTCTCAACAAGCAAAATTAAAAAAACCAAAGTTCTCTATTTCTCTAAATAATCAAGAAATTTGGTAGGCATACTAGTTATAATTAACTAATTAACCCGGTCACAAAGTTATTTATTTTTCCTAACTAATCATGAAATGTGGCATGCATACTAGTTTAAATTAACTAATAAACCCGATCATAAATTTTAAAAATAAAGTATTCAAGTAACTAACTAACACATAACCTAAAATTCTCCATTCTTATTTTTCCTAAACAAATTTTATATTCATACTTAGTTATAATTAAATAATCCTTCAAATGTATTATTTATACTTAGTTACAATTAACTAATTAACCAGATCACAAATTATAAACTAAAAGTATTATCAAATGTTATTTTTTAAAAAACTAATTATAATGAGAAACCATAAATTTAGTATTTTACTAACTAAACTAAAACATATGGTAGACATAATAGTAATAAATGGTGTATACTAATTTTTAGGGTCTTAATTGTAGTTATCTACATTAAAATATTTAAACGATGAAGTGATTGGAGTTTAAAATAGTGTAGAAATCAAAAAAAAAAAAACCACATGTATAACACCACAAAATGAAATAACCTGCAGCTAAAACTTGAGAAGATGAAGTTAGTAACCTCTAAATAAGTAAATGATGGCGTAGAAGTGATGAAATGAATCAATAGCCGGAGATGTGAGCACAAATCAATCAAGAACACATGAAGAACATGAAGAACAAAAGAAGAAAGTGAGCTCGGGCAGCTCGGCCAGGGGAGGAAGAAGGATTTAAATAT